>QANZ01004969.1:33335-54254 GCA_003254925.1 Chamaecrista fasciculata
TTCCTTCTCTCTTCCTCTCTCTCTCTTTCATTCTTTCTTCTCCGACTCCCTCTTCCTCTCTTTTTCTTTCTCTGTTTCTCATTTTCTCTTTCCACTCTCCCTTTTTCTTTCTTCATCCACTCTCTCATTTTACTAAGATCGTGCTTGACCCATACGATTTCAGAATGACACATAGTCAATCTGTGTTAGTCTGAAATTATGTTGTACAATTGCAATTTTAGGAAAATTTTTTTAAAAAATAAATTAAATTTTTGTTAGTTGGTGCCACATGGGATCATCTAATTGGATGATACAAACCTAAAATCGTGTCTTGTACATGTGTAATCCATCTGGATAAATAAAAATTTTTCTTAGAAATTGAAATAAATAAAATATTTTATTGTATCATTAAAATAAAAAAAATAAAAAATAATAGCAATCCTTTAAAAGAATGGCAAAAAAAAAAAAGGATTTTGCTATAAAAAACTCAATAGTTTAAGCTAATAAGTTTTTCCTTTACTTTTTGCACAAAATTTGAGATAATAGTTTAGAATTTCAAAAAGAATACAAAGAAAAAAAAAACAAAGAGGAGAGAGATAGAGAGAAAAACACATTAGCTTAATCTATTGAGTTTTTTTGTAGCAAAACTGAAAGGAAAGTGATGGGGGCCACTTTGTGGGAAGGATGATTCTAAACCACGCGCCTTCTCCGCATCCCGATATTTGGGATAATGCTCTCTCTTTTTATCCTATCCTTCTTATCTTCCATCATTCATTTATTTACCTTAAGAAGCATTACTTGCTTCAAGCAATTCTTTTAAGCAATTTTAATTTTACAGAAATCCTTTTGAAAAGACCATACTCAATTGTTGAAGATAAAGAACTAATGCACTTAGGAGATATTTCATAGGCAGATGAAAAAAATGACAAAAGACTTGTTGGTGCCCGCCTCTAATGTTTGGGGCCAATTTTAGTTATGTCCTCAACGTTTGTTTTGTATCAGTTATGCCTCCAACGTTTTATATTGTTGTCAATTATATCCTAATCTCAATTTTTTTGGGCCAAAGTCATATTTTGGTCCCTCAAATTCGCTCAAAGTTCTGTTTTAGTCCCTCAACTCTTCGGCGAACTTTTTGGCGAGATACACGACGACTCTGACGACTATGAAAACTCCTAATTCAAGGTTTTTTGACCTCCTGAGTTCAATGACAGCCTCCATTTTGTGAAAAAATAACTGGCAAGTCACCGAAAAATTACACAATCGCCGAAAATTATATTTTCGGTCATTTATTCGCAAAATGTAGGCCGTCATTGAACTCAGGAGGTAAAAAATCTTGGATTAGGAGTTTTCGTAGTCGTCGGGGCCGCCGCATATCTCGCCGGAAAGTTCGTCGGAGACTTGAGGGACCAAAACAAAACTTTAAGCAAACTTGAGGGACCAAAATAGGACTTTGGCTCAAAAAAAATTGAGGTTAGGGTATAATCGACAACAATGTGAAACGTTGGGGGCATAACTGACACAAAACAAATGTTTGAGGCATAACTGAAACAGACCCCAAACGTTAGAGGCGGGCACCAACAAGTTTTCTGCCTAAAAAAAATTAATTGAGGGATTATGAGGAATGGACTATATTAAATTTAAGTTTGATATGTAGATTAAAAAAATAATTTTAAAAATACAATATTTTTTTAGAACGGTTATATATGGGTTTGAATGGACCTACTCCTTTAATAGCATTCCTAATTCTATATTCAACTTGATCCTATGAAATAAGACCCACTTGGTTTGGAATATCCAGTGCCACCCAAGACAGAAATACTTTTTCTGGCTTCTAATTCATAATGCCATACCTTCCAAGAGTTTTCTTGCATCACGAGGGTTTGACATCAATTCTCAATGCTCCCTCTGTGGTCAAGACACTGAAAATGCCGAGCACTTGTTCAGACGCTGTACGGTGTCACAAGACATCTGGAAATCATGTAATCTCCCACCTTCCTTTTTCCGGTCTTCCGCCGACTTCACATCCTGGTTGAAATCTTGGGCAAACTGTCAGGACTTCTCCTCTTTTAATATTCCGATTGGAACAATTTTCACTGCTGGAATTTGGAGCATTTGGAATGCCAGAAACAAAAAAGCATTCTTACATGCTCCAATTCACCCCTACGCCATCTCCAAAGAAGTCCGCAGCTATGCCATAGAATTCTTCTTCCTTGCAGCTCCCGCCAAGCAACCACTCCAAAGAACAGACCCTGTTCTGGTTAAATGGTCAACACCTGAAGAAGGGTGGCTCAAACTGAACACTGACGGAGCGTGTGAACCTCTGTCAAAATCCATGGCTGCAGGAGGAGTTATTAGGGATCAGTTCGGCAACTGGATCATTGGCTTTCATCAGTTTTTAGGACAGGGAAACAGCCTATTGGCTGAATGTTGGGGAGTTCTCCTGGGAATAAATTTAGCTCTCTCTATAAATGCAAGGAAAATATGGATTGAGTCTGACTGTATGATGCTGATAAACTTGATTAATGATCATTCGCTGCAACCCTCACATCACCTTGCACCTATTATATCTCTCTGCAGGTCATCCCTCAGCTCTTTTGAGGCTTACACGATATCACATGTCTTAAGGGAGGGGAATCAATGTGCGGATCAACTTGCTGGAAATGCTCTGTCTTCGCGTTGTAATTTTCAGATTTTTCACAGTTGTCCTGCTTTTGTTTTGTTACCTTTTACTATGGATAGACTCGGAATCCATACCCCTCGTGGTATTGGGTAGTATGCTGCTGTTTGTTTTTCGAACAGGTGGATCCTGTTTGTCATATTCTGTACTCTGTTTTCTTATATTTATGCTATGAATGAACCTGTTTCTACGAAAAAAAAAAAAAANTCTATCACGCTTCAAAATCTTTTATCTACCTCTCTCAAGAGAATAGAGAGTAGGAGAGAGATTGAGAAAGAAAAAAAAAAATAAAGAGTAAATTATACTTTGGTATCCTGAGGTATGGACTAGTTTAACTTTGATACCCTATTATTTCAAAAATAGCATTTTGGTATCCTGTTCCATTTCGTATTAGCACTTTGGTACTCAAAACTTTTGTCTGTTACCTCTTGATAGGAAAAAGCATGTATAGGTCATATGAATAGTCAAAAATACGAAATCCACCATCCTAAACTAAGATTTCACGATTCAGCCTCCAAAAACACGATTTAATATGTACTTGAAGACAAAGAATTTCGTGTTCTTTTAGTTTGAATCGTAAAATCTAAGAAAGGAGGGTGAATTTCGTGCTTTTGACCATGCATGTGACTTGCATGTGTTCTATATTCAACTTGATTCTATGAAATAGGGCTCACTTTATCAATCTCTAATTTTATTATCTCTCCATGACTGTGTAACTCATCACTTTCCATTATTTAATGTTTCAATTAATTTAAATATTATTATCTCTCAAATTTCATTATCTTCTTACATATTTTACATCTTTTATAATTTTGTTGTCCAACTTATACATTGTATCTTATAATATTGATAATATATAGAGAAAAAATATGCCAAAATTTTATTTTGGTCCCTAATGCTTACCTAAAGTTCCATTTTGGTCCTTAATTTTTTTTTTCTGATTTGGTTTTTAATNAAGTTCCATTTTGGTCCCTAATTTTTTATTTTTTTTTTCATTTGGTCTTTAATATTTTCTAAAAGTTTCATAATTAGTCCCTAACTATTGAATGTGGTCATTTCTCTCTCATTTGTTGATGACTCCAACGAGTAAAGGAAAAACTCATCAAATGTAACATGTAGCTCTGATTTCATTGTCTTAAGGTTTAAAACAAGAAAAAATATGACCATATTTAATAGTTAGGGACTAATTATAAAACTTTTAAAAAATATTAAAGACTGAAACAAAATAAAAAAATATTAAAGATCGAGACAAAACTTTGGATATATATAAGAGACCAAAATAATTAAGATTTTGGCCAAAACGATATATCGGCCCCTAACAAAAAATCCTAACTCCGCCCCTGTGTAGGAGGTACTCCCTGCCCCCGCTCGCACGGGTGCCATGCCTATATTTTAATTGGGATCGAGTTGATAAAGCTATAATTAAAAAATTAACTAATTATTTTTTTTTCCAAAACTAATTATTTTTATGAGACCCTAAATTACTTAATAAGGTCAGTCTATAAGACCTAACATATTTTGACAGTTTTTAGAAAAACTAGTATATATTATAAAAGAAGTTAAAGTAAACTCTATGAAACAATGAAAGTTGAGTTTAGTCAAACAGTTAGTCTCTCACATGATAAACTCTAATTTGAACTTTTGTTGACACGGGTGCAAGTGCAACACTTCAATCTAACAAAAAGTAAGAAGAGAAAAGAATGATAAATTAATTCATTTTAGTAAATAAGATATTTATCAGTGACAATTTGGCCTTTGTGTTTTTAAATTTTTATAGATCATATCTTAGTGATCTTGGACTCTTTGTGTGCAAAAGAAATTTCATGCCTTGATGGACACAAACATTGCAAAGGTCTAGTCATATATGTATATATATATATAAAAATGTTTATGTTGGTCAAATTCATATCACATCACATATGCAATATTTTTTTTTTCATAAAATGACCAACCGTTAAAAGACACAGTGGACTCAAACAAGTGGTCAGTTTGCAAATTCTCATTAGTTTAATTAGTTGAATCATCCATCGAATTGAATAAACGATAAAATAAATTAAAAATTTAAAATGGACGTTTATGTAGTACTAGCTTGGCCGAATATCAAAGGACCTAGCCAGAGAGCAAGCAAATATATATTTAATTAGGAATGTGAAGGATTTGGCGAAAACCGCAACTTCAAGTCAGCCCTAGTTTCCAATCAGGCCCAAAATCTTGAAGGGCAAGCCAAATATCAAACCATATATATATTTAGAGGAACTAAGACACCAATAATCATCACAGAATAGCAGTACATTACAGATTATTATATTTAGAGTAACCGACGAAAATGTCTGACGTCGGTGGCAGTGCCGAAGGAGAAGGAAGTTAAGGGGGCAATCTATTATTAAGTTGTAGTGCTTCAGGCTCTAAAATTTATGGAAAAGCCCAAAATTATTTGAACCTTTTCAAAACAGTCCTAAAAAATAAAATTTCTTGACAAAATTTATACTGTTAGCTTTGTTGCGTTGAATAGATTGCAAATATGAATTTTTTTTTTTTGAAAATTTCTCTCTTACATCTTTTAGCTCTTACTCGAAGATGCTCTATTACGGTGCCAAAATAAAAGGCCAGATGAAATTTTAAACTCTTTGTTCTCAAATTTTTACCACAAGTGACAATTAAATTTTTAAATCATTGAGTTCACTAATTTTATAAAATTCTAACCTAAAAATTTTGTAATTCGATCTAATACTAGCCTAAAACTCCATCCAAACACTAAGGACCTCTCATATTGCTATAATTTCTCACAAATCTCTACTCTAAAATCTTAAGATCTCACAAATCTCATCCTATGGGATTAGACTAATCCCACCCCTAGGGTGAGGTTAAAAATAGGCCAATTGATGAGATCAAATAATTATTCCCAATAATACAATATTTCTAGAAATAATTTTTTCATTTGTAATTTTGTATATCAAACTCGGGAAAAAGGATGCATAAAAGGGGAAAATGTTATTGAAATAAAAACGGTCCAGAGTACACAGATTAGCCTATGCCAATTTTCCTAGGAAATAACAAGATCATTACAACTATGGCCAACAACAAAGAATGTACAAAGAATGCATTTGTTTCCTCAATTCGTGCCTTTCCTTGCCAAAGAGCATCAATACGCAATCAATACGGGTCACCACATTAAAGTGATGTCTTGTTATTTTATTTACCAACTGCTTCCCTCACCGTGTTTGTCCCTTACTCCTTATATATGAGATGATATATTAGTAGTAGGAAATGATTCGTCTTTTCTTGGTGAATTTGTAAAAAGACTGAATGCTCTGTTCCCTTTTAAAGATTTAGGACCACCGAGTGTTATTTCTTAGGTATTGAGGTTCATAGAGATAAGTCGGGAGAAGTATGTATGTGTTTCATGTTTTGAACAAATTCAACATGTGTGATATATTGAAAGCCAATCACAGACGATCCTTATCTCTATATAAAGGGGATTGGTTCACGTACTATATATAATATCTTACAATTACAACTGTACACACATATATATATATATATACACTAGGGGCTTTGCGTGCCCGTTATGTAAAATAAATAAGGGACTAAATTGTTAACTTAGTAAAGAAAGAGAGACCAAATAGTAAATTTTCTCTTATTTTTAATTTCATAGACTATAGTTTTAAACATGGACGACCAGAAAGGGGTGGGGAGCCATATAATATAAGATATATATATATATATAATTTTTTTTATTTTTGAAATGATACGTTGAAATAAAATTATTAAATGATTAAAATTTTTGAAATAAATTTAAAAATATAGTAGAATACTTCTTTGCTTATATATAAAAAAAACTAGTTTAATTATTTATGTTTATTTTTGTTGAATAGTAAATAAATAGAAGATGAAAATAAAATAAAAACAATTATTAATTATATTTTAGATAGAATAATATAAATCAATTCATACAGTTTATTATTCTACATTACTTAAATTTTTATTCTTTTAAATTAATTTTATCATATATTTTTAATTTATTTTATGTTTTAAAAATTTATTTATTTATCTCATGAGCCATCTTCTAAATATTTTATTTGTTAAATTTCAATATCTCATATTTTTTAAAATTCTTTTATTATATATATATACATATTTTAATAAATATTAATTAAATATTTTATTTAATATATAAATATACAGATAATCTAAAAAAATATTTGGACCCCCAAATATTTTCTGGTTCCGCCCCTATATCAAATCGATTCAATTGAAATCAATTTGAATACTCCTAATCTTAATCCTTGCCTATATAAGATAACATTACTTTGAATTTTGCACTGATTTCTAACAAAATTTAAAAAATTAACTATTTGAATTTTAGCTTTTTTTGATACGAGACTTTTTAGTTTTTAATATGCTTAAATAATTGAATTGGAAGAAAAGTTTTATTTATTGGCATAAAATAAATTAAAATGGACGTTTTTGTAGTGCTAGCTAGCTTGGCCAAATTAAATATCAAAGGACTTAGTATCATGGTTAATTAATAAAATTTACTCTTATTAATTTGCATGCTTCAATTCCTACGCTATGATTAAATTTAGTTAGGTGTGATTTAATTATAATAAAACAAACAAATAAATTAAAGGGAAAAAGGAAAGAAGTATAGTAGAACAAGAAATTTTAAAGTGGCCCATGCTGGGACCTTTATTTAATTAATTAGTGCACTTAGGCTTATTTCAAATATATATACATAACATACATCTATAGCAAGCACGTTCATATGCATGCATGCATTGATGCAGTATATGTATATATATGCTACTACAAGTACGACACTTTTGATTCTTTTGCTATCATATAGCAACGGAGTCGCCACCATCTTCATCATCATGATGGGTTCCAGAATAGAATTCCTCAATAGTGTATGGCTCAGCATATTTCTTTTCACCATTCCAAAATTCTGTAGCCAACAAATCGTTAAGATGATCAGTGAGATGAGCACTATCAAACCACACATACTGTTGAGGATGAGGGCACAATTCATATTTATCTTCAATGCCACATGTCAGTTTTCCATTGTACAATCCACTCCCACAACATGCATCAGTCACTGCACGTACATACGTAGAAACAAATTAACGTTAATTATCATTACTAAACAATTCAAATTAATACAAAGAAGAAAAAAAAAGTTTATATGCAGTTCCTTATATGTTTGTTATGAGATTACTCAAATCACAAACTTCAATTACATACTCTCTCTTCAATGATTGGTTTTTTATGAGGTATGTCTGACCGACCTCCACTACCTTTGGATCGGTCCGACCCCTCCACCCCAGGTCGGTGGAATTACCCAAATGCCCCTCAAGGTACTATATAAACTCTCCTTCAGGTATATTCTAACCCTAATCTCTTTGGTCTATCTTATACCATACTGACTTGGGGGCATCTCCCACAGTTGAATTAACCCTTGTAGGTACTGGAGACACGGAGTTGGCCGTAGATCTCAGATGACTTATGAGTTATATAAAAATGTATCCTTAATACTCTCTTTCTATCATGATTAGTCATGCAAAATAAATTTGTCACATGTCTTATTTTTATTGAAGACTCTTATAACAAAGATATAAAAAATTGTACCTAAGTCTTGCTTTATAAAGGAACCGAAGCATTTACAATTACATGCATTTATTATATTACTTACGATTGGTGGTTATTGAATCATGCAAATATTGGATTCCTTTATAGTAATCCAAGTATGTATAGTTGAAGTCTTTTAACCATTGGGAGCCGTTGGAAAAGCAAGTGGCCCATTGATCAATCTTCTCTCTCAGAAATGCGTTGTACAATGGGGTTGCTGCGTTAGCGTCAATCTCGCAATCTGCCGTTAAATCTTCGTAACGGAGTTTATAGTTTGGCACATTCTTCAGTGGTGCTACGTTTTGAAACGCAAATTTCCTCCCACCAGCTTCATATATCACCTTACAAAATTGAAACCGTTTGTTAGTTATATGTAGGGTGATATCTTCTAGTTTGACCTCATTTCACTTTGATATTTTGAAGTATATACTGTTAACACTTTGGTAACATCAATAATTTTTCATTAGATTTGGACGAATAATTTTTCATTAGATTTGGACAAAGTTTCGCATGTGCATCGCACGTGCATCTCACGTGTCTCCCTAAAATTCGATACATTTTTTTAACTTTTGGTCAAAACAAAGATCAAATACAATCTAGATTTCAAAAAATACGTCTAAAATTCGAGAAATTTGAGAGGTGTTTTTCAAATTCCAAATTGTGTTTGATTTTTGTTTTGGTCAACAAGTTAGAGAAAATCAAATTTTAGTGAGGCATGTTAGATACACGTGAAAAATTCCATCCAAATCTAACGAAAAAATTGTTCAAAGTACCAAAGTATTAACGATACATACCTCAAGGTACTAAAGGGTTATGTTTTAAACCACATGGTACCAAAGAGAATGAAGTTAAATCATAGAGTACCAAAGTGTAATTTACCTTTATATATATAGTGACTAAAATTCATGAGACTTTTGTGTACGTAATTTTTTTTTTTTTATAGAAAAAAGTTTAGATGAGTTGGACTCTGGGGGCTCAACAAGGTCAGAGCATGCCTCCAGGTTCTTTGAGCGTTTACAAATATATTTACAGATCGCATACCAATAGGACTCTCACATCAGCAGCGGGATTCGAACTAATCTTATGGGTTATGAATTGACTCCTTACCACTAGGCCAACTTTTGTTGGCTTTTGTTTACGTATTTTAATCTTAATATAAAATTACTAATTAATTGATGGATTGATTGATTACCTCAATTGCTTCTGCTAAGGCGTGGAGCAACTCATCACTTGCATTTCCCAATCGAGAATAAGTCAATGGTCCTTCCTTGATGAAATCTACGATACCCAGTGAAAAGAAGTACACAGATTTAGACAACAACCTCTGTGTCTGCCTTTGTCCATAGGTACTTTCGAAATACTCCTTCACAACTTTAAAATGCTCGATCTGCTTGGAAAATTTTAACTGGAGGAAAAAAATTTAAAAGAGAATATATATACGTTAAGAGACATAAAATAATTAAATAAAGGAAGAATTAATTACTTAGCTTGGGAGTCAACTAATAACATTCTAGTCTTTAGTTTATCAATTTAGTTCTTGATATTTTGAAATATTTGGTTTAGTCCTAAAAATTCATGATTAGTTATTAATTAGTCCCTCTATATAAACATCACAATAGTATATATACAATTCGGTCTTTGAAGAGATAAAATTATAATAAGTAATAAATGTTTAGAAATTGAATTAAACATTTAAAACATTTAAAGAAATTTACTCTTTAGTTCCTAAATTTTTATCAAGTCAAAGAATCAGTCCAAAAAACAAATTTATGGAGTAAAAAGGTAGTAATTTAGTACAAATTTAAAAACAAAAAAATTCATAAAATTAATTCAAATTCAAAGACTAAATTTTCACTGAGAATCAAATCCTGTATTTTAATTATTCACACAGTACTGAAATAACTACACTCATATATTGATAATTTATTCAATTATTTGGAGATCTATATATATAATTTAAATTATTTGCACGTACATCTTCATCATCAGTACGGATTGAAGCTCCGATAGTTGCAAAGCTGACCCCAAAGTGCCATTGACTTTTGCTGTTTTGAAGATACGGCGTTATAACGTTACCTTGTGCCAGATATTTATCACCTGCATGCAATATTATTCATGCATCCATGCATGCAGAAGTAAATTAATTAAACGAAGTGAATTTGTATGAAGAACGTACGGAAGAAAAGTAAATAAATAGTTAATATTAATGAACTAATTAACTAGTTATAATATAGAGTAAACTAACAATTTGGTCCCTGAAAGATCATCGAGCTGACAAGTCAGTCCCTGAAAGATGGAAATATACAATTTAGTCCCTGAAAGACCAAAACAGTATTCTTTTTAGTCCCTGAAAGATTAAAATGGTATACTATTTAGTTCATGAAAAGGACTAATTAGTATACTGTTTTGATCTTTTAGGGACTAAATTATACATTTTAATCTTTCAGGGACCGAGTTGTCAGCTTAGTGATATTTCAGGGACCAAATTGTTAGTTTACTCTATAATATGTATATATATATATATATATTACCAAGGTAGTCAACAATGAGATGACCATCAGAAGGCCTTCCGGTGGGGATTTGGTAGTGAGTTTTTCCATAAGGATAATGCATGAATTGGGAATCAGGGTAAAGTCTACCATAGTTTCCAGTATCATAGGTTCCATCACCAAAGAAGAAGAATGAAGAACCTAGTTCCGATACTTGACTGGTAAGGCCTAAAGTTGGAGAAATGAGAAAGTGTGTTGTAACAAGAAGAAAAGACATGAAAGGAAAAACAAACCCTTGGCTTCCCATCATAATTAATAATATTTATCTTCTTAGCTCACAAATTCTCGATGATGTATGTGACTTCCCTGCAAAGCTCTATTTATACTAGTTTTGGGTGGGCAATATAGTAATTGTTCATTAGGCTCATTCATTTTTCTTTTTCAAATTGCAAAAGTATTCTTGTTACTCTCAAAGTATGATGTCAATTTCAGTTGTATCTCTAAAATTTTTTTTTTGGTCAATTATTTCACCAATGTTTTATATTTGAGTAAATTGTACCCGAAATTGAGAGTGCAATTGACACAAAAAAAAAGACTAGGGGTACAACTGACCCTGTACTTTCGGGGTATAACTAAAATTGACCATATACTTTGGAGGTATCAAGAGTAATTTTACCTTTTTCAAATTGAGTTAGTTTTGAGTTTATTAGTAGTTTAAGACCTGCTAATGATTAGTCTCCAAGTATTTTTTGTAATAGAATATATTTTTGAAAAAATATACATAATATATATATATAATTTAGTTATCTTATTTATTCAATAAATTATTTAAATTTATATTTTAATTAATAAAAAATTCATAATATTTTGTATAATTATTTTTTTGCTAATATATATATATATATATAAGTTTAAAAATATAAAAGTACCATCGTGCGACGTAAAGTTGTTAAGGTCCACAATGTTAGTCCAATACTATATATAAAACTAGCTAGCACAAAATCAAGGAGTTGAGATTATATGGATCATATTTATAAAAAGAAGAAAAAAAACGTGAGGAATATCTCAATTGGTGGTCCTATTCAGAGTTAGCTAAAGTTAAGGGATGACATATTGGCTAGATTAATGTACAATGCATATCTTGTAAATTGTAATAACCTTTTCGTGGTTCCTGTTTTTGTTTTATATTCTCTGTGTTCTTTTTATGATTTAATGAAGATTTATTTAGGTTACAAAAGAGTATTATATATATGTAGGTCAAATAGCAAAATATGTGTGCATGCAAGTGAACACCAATCTTTTTTAAACTTAAGTATTTGAGAAAATATATAGTTAATGGATCTTGTGTCTATGTAATAATGAACGAGTACAATATTAGATCAAAAAGTAATTAAATTAAACGATAATAACAAAAGAATATGAACGAGATTGAAGATATATATATATTAATATATATACATACATACATACATATATATATATATATATTGCTTAAACTTATTTTGGGTCAACATTGTAGAAATTGTGTAAAATTGTTAGTTTTCACTTTTTACTTCGATGCGAGCCTTAGAAATGATTATTGTAAATTTAATATATGAATTTTTGCGGTAGGGAAAATTCATGAAATCAAATCTTTATTTGGTTTATCTCTTTTTTTAATGGACCTAGAAACATTAAAATTCAAACATGCTTTGAGTTTAGAGAGAGAAACAACATTCATAAATATGCATGCATGATGCTAGCGTTTTATTGTTTTAATTCCTGTCGTTTGTGAATTTTTGGGCTTGTCGCTTATGGAATCTCGTACGGAACACTTTATTTGAATTGCGACACTTTATCGGAAAAAACACTAATGTTATTCTTAAATTTTACATTAACTATTAATTTTGCTTTTATATTTTTTCAAACAATTTTGTCCCTGATGTTTAATATTTTCGTCTATTTTATCATTTGACTAACTTCTTTTAATAATATATTAACGACAAACTACATTCTATTTTTTAATCTGAGTTAAGATTTGAGTTTCCTTTTCTATCAAATTTACATTACATGTTGTTAGTCACGTAGATTATATCGTTAATATTTTGCTAAAGTAAAAACGAATGATAAAATTGACCAAAATTTAAAACATTAAAAACAAAATTGACTGCAAAAAAAAATTGGGGATGAATTTTTTTACCCAAATTGCGGTATTCACCAATATATATATATCTTATATTATATGGCTCCACCCCTTTCTGGTCGTCCACATTTTAAAACTACAGTACAAAATTAATAATAAGAGGAAAATTATTATTTGATCCCTTCTTTTTTACTGTGTTAACGATTTAGTCCCTCATTTATTTTACATACATATTTGCGTGCCCGTTAGGACACGCAAAGCCTCTAGTATATATATATGCATGCATGAGAGTAGTTCCCATGGCCGCATCATATATATAGATCTAAATTCTATTTTGGTCCCTAATATTTGCCCAAGATTCTATTTTAGTTTCTAAAGTTTTTTTGTTCCTTTTTGGTCCCCAAAGTTATCAAGAATTTTTACCATTAACCTTTGAGTCATTTTATGTTATTACATGTTATTAGTCACGTAGATTCTATCATTAATTTTTTGTTAAAATAAAAGTAAATGATAAAATTGACCAACATTTGAAACATTGGAAATGAAATTGACTGGCAAAAAAATAAGGACGAAATTGATAGTTAGTATAAAGATTGAGGGCGAAATTAGTGCTTTTATCTCTCTCTTTTTACCCAAATTGCGGTATTCACCAATATATATATATCATAGTGCAAAAAACCGGACAGGACCGGGCGGTCCGACCGGTGAACCGGAGCCCAGGCCAGTCCGGAAAAAAATACCGGATTGCAGTTGAACCGGTGAGTCCGACCGGTGAACCGGCGAATCGGTTTGACCCGCCAAAGTTGGCAAAATTACATATTGACCCTAAAAAATTTTCAAAAAATTACAAATTAGTCCCTGGATACATATTATAGATGGACTAAAATGAAAACTTTAAAAAAATTTTGGGGTCAATATGTAATTTTTACAAAACTTGTTATGGTTAAAATTGCAAAATAGCTCCAAAGGTAGTAAAGTGTTTAATATTTACTTTATATTTAAATTATTGCAATATATTAATGTGTATTTAATGAATATGTATATTTGAAAATGTATTTTTTAAGTAAACCGGCTCAACCGGTTAAACCAGTGACCCAGCAGTTGAACCATTGAACTAGTGACCCAAGCCTTCCACCGGTTTGATGACCGGTCCGGTTTTTTACACTATGATATATATATATATATATATGCATGCATGAGAGTGATCCCCATGGCCACATCATATCTATATATATATACCAAAGTTTTGTTTTGGTCCCTGATATTTTTCCAAGATTCTGTTTTATTTTCTAAAGTTTTTTTTTGTTCCTTTTTAGTCCCCAAAGTTATCAAGAAGTTTTACCATTAGCCTTTGAGTCATTTCCATCAACTATTGTCCATTAAAAAAAGGGAAAAAAGGAAAAAAAATTACATAATAACCCCCAACAAAGTGAGTTTTAGATTTTCTTCTTTCCTCATCTTATTTGCAAATTCTTTGAGATGTTTTAAAATTTTAAGGTAGAGTCTTGATCCGGATGAAGAAACAATAGAGAAAGCCTCCAAAGGAGAGAAGTAGATAGAAATAACCTATGAACTGATAGCGAACCTTCTTGACAACTTCAAAAACCAAAATGAAACAAAAACAAGATTTTAGCCTATATATTTACAATGGAGGCATTAGTCCAATCCATCACCAAATGACACTCATTTTCATTTTGATTTTCATATCCGGTGAAACCGAAATGCTTCCACCGTTGAATTATTTAAAAATTTAAAAGTATTGTAATAGATATTAAGAAAGATTAATGTCTTTATTCCTAAAATATTAGGAATGATTTGGTTTATCTAGGTTCTAAAAAATATAAAATGGTAAGACTTATATCTTTGTTATAATATATTTTTAATAGAAATAAACATGCGTAAACTTTATTTTGCATGCATAATAAATAAATAGTAGGTAATCTTTTATATAATCAATTATTAAAGAAAGAAAATATATTTAGAGTTTGTGATTATATACAAGTACTTGTGGCAAATATATAAAGAAGTCTATATAAGTTTTTATCTAATATGAAATTATAAATTTTAATCTTCAAAAAATATAATTACAATTAACTTTTTTATTTTATGAAAAAAATTAATTGAAATTTAATGACAAATTCTGTGATTCTAAATTTTATATACATTATATTCGACGATTGATGTTAGAAAATTACATTTATCATTAAATTTGAATAATAAAAAATTTAGAACTGTAGAAGTTAAAATATCACCTTTTCATATGAAAAATATCTTGTGATCATGTAAAAACTCTTAAACAAATTATCAGTATGAAGAAATTGATTACTATTATTAATAATTAATATTCGTTTTTAGACTGAAAAAATAATAAATATAAGAAATTAATTGTTATTATATATATTTAGATAATAATTTTTTTAGTTTTATCTTTTAATGATTAAATTGTTATTATATAAATATAACAAATACAAAACATAGTTTAGTGTAAATAATCTACTCTCTTGCTTTAGTTTATTTATAAACTAATGATTTACTATTAAATTATATTTTGATATTCATATATAATTTTGAAAAATAAATTATACATTCCAAACAATCTAATTAACAAAGTTAAGATTTTTAAGTTTACCAAAAAAGAAAGTTAAGATTTTTTTTAGTTATCTTATCAACGTTCCAAAAATAATTGTTCTTACCAATTTACCAAAAAAACAAAATTCTTGTTCACATGTTGGGACTGTGCAATGTCAGGAAAAGTTGTGGCCCACAGTTCCACACAGCAGTCACACCAAAAACGTGCCAATCTGATTAAATTTCGAATAATTAAGGTAGTTTTTGTAGAAATTTAGGCTACGTTTGTAGTAAAGTAGGTACGTGAAAGAAAGAGTTTTACAAGAAAAAAAATTGTGAAAATTGTGAGGGAAAAGAAAAATAGTTGAGGGAATGTAAAATAAGTAAAGATTTAAAGTGTTTGGTATAAAAAGGTATGAGAGGGAAAGTAAAATAGATATAAAAAGAAAATTATAAAAATGCCCTTCCCACAATCACCACAAGGCCGTCGCTACCGTCGTCTGCCGCTGTCCACCGCCGTCCGCCGCCATCCACCGTCCACCACCGTCCGCCGTCGCCGGCCACCGTCAGAGGAAGAAGATAGGATGGGAGTGATAGGGGCAAATTAGGAATTCTACCCTAATTCCCTAGGTAAACTTGGATTACATAAAAAATGTGAAGTAAAGAAAAATGACTTATGTAATATAAATGCCTTTACATTATAATTCACTTTACAGAGCCCAAATTGCCATACCAAACACCTGAAAATATTGGACTCTGTACCATTTTACATTGTAAAGCCAAACTCCCTCCTACCAAACGGATCCTTAGATAGCTTCAGCTATTTATTTTTAAATTGTTGGATTAATTTTTTTAATTTTAAAATTTATGTAATCTTTTTTTTAATATATAAAATATAAATTTCAAAACTAAAAAAA
Source organism: Chamaecrista fasciculata (assembly GCA_003254925.1). NCBI lineage: Eukaryota > Viridiplantae > Streptophyta > Magnoliopsida > Fabales > Fabaceae > Chamaecrista > Chamaecrista fasciculata. The sequence continues at coordinate 49,713 of QANZ01004969.1, forward strand.
AATGTTAAAAAAAGTTAAATCTCAAGACTATCTAGCTAGCTCTCAAAATTTTAACCCCTCAAATTATATCCGTTCAGTACTTATTAAAGTTAGTCAGGCCAAAAAAAAAAAGTACTTATTAAAGTTAGCAATGTAACCTAGATATTTAATTGAATTTTGATAGAAAAAAATACGATTGCTTTAACCTTCTTTCCTTACCACCGTCTCTCCGATATGTGTATGGAGTGAGATGATATTGTTATACTTTTATTTATTTTTGTTTAAATAAAATAATGAAAGAGAAAGAAAGAGAGATAGATTGAATTGCAAATAGGGGTTTTGGGGGATGGGTTAGGTTGGGTCTATGATGGGTTGGTTTGAGTTTGATTTAAAAAAAATTAGGAGAAAATTAGGAACTCGGTATTTGAATTTTAGACACTCTGACTAATAGAACCCTAAATTATTCGAATTGTACAAGTCGTTTTCGAATTTTCAAAACCTATACTAATAGGTCCTTCTGTCATATTGTTGTTATAAAAAAGCTGACGTGTACATAACGAACGCTGATGTGTCCCGTTATGTCCACGTCAACACTTGTTATCTTTAGAAAAAAAAAGCTGCCATGTTAATAAAATAGCGACACATCAGCATTTCAGCATTGCACTTATAGGTCCCTGACCCATTTTTATTCCATTATTCTCAATTCTCCCACTTTTTTATCATCTTCATTCATTTTAGTCCCAAATCTTCAAAATAAAACTATAAAGTGTACAACTTAAATTTTTCTAATCTTCATCTTCCCAATTTAACATAAATCCCTAATGTTTTTAATCTCTAAGCCCCCTATTTTTTTTTAATCTTCATCTTCCTAATCTTCATCTTCTTCGTCTCGTCTTCTCTGGCATCATCATTCATTAGAACTACGTTGGAAGCTCTAATCCATCTTTCAATCTCGTCTTCCAGGTCATCTACACATGCGAGCTTTTAATCCATCTTTCAACCTCGATGCTAACCTTCTGTAACCCTAATCTTGAGAAGCTCTCTTCCAAGAAATCTCTCCAGCAGCTACTGTACACATGCGAGTAGGGGTGAGCAAACCAACCTGCCAACCCGCAGAAACCAACCCAACCCAACCCGCAGCCATGGGTTGGGTTGGTTCGGGTTCGCGGGTTGGTTTGGGTTCAAAATTCCCAACCCGCACACTTACGTGTTGGGTTGCGGGTTTGTAGTTTGTCAACCCAACCCAACCCGCGAGCTCGCATATAATTTTTTTTATTTTTTATACATGTTTATGTATTTTTATATAAATTTAGTATGTTTTCTTATGTATTTATATTATTAGTTCTTTATAAATAAGATATTTTGATTTTAAAATTTACATAATTACATATATGTATTACATTTACATATATTATGGAGTATATTTTAATTGATTTATATTTATATATATAAAATCTATGTTTTTTAAACTTTTTTTTATGTGTAAGTTTTTTTATTTACTACTCACAAATTTATAATAATATTTTTTTGTTATAAAATTATAAAAAAAAAATTACAAACTCAATCCGCAGGTTCAACCCAACCCAACCCGCAACTCTACGGGTTGGGTTGGTTCGGGTTGAGTTTTTAAAATCATAAAACCCAACCCAACCTGCAGATGGATGTGCGGGTTGGGCTGAGATTTTCTCTCAACCCGCCCCAACCTTGCCCGCGCTCACCCCTACATGCGAGCACTCCTTTCCAAAACCAGCGGCAACCATTCGCTTCGCTATTTCGTGTAAATCACTAATTGTCACTGACGGCAGAGCATCAATCACGATGTCGTAGTTCGTCACAGGTTTCACTGAAATTTGATTGACGAATTTAGGGGCGAGGAAGGAAGGAAACAGAAGGATTGGTAGATCGAAATTCGAAGGAAACGAGGGTTTGAATTGCAATTAAGGGGATGATGAATGCTGATGATGAATCGACGAAGATGATGAATGAGGATGATGGATGATGATGATGAAAAAATTTTTAGGGGGTTTAGGGATTAAAAAAATTAGGGATTTATGTTAAATTGGGAAGATAAAGATGAATATTAAAAAAAAAATTAAGTTTTAGAGGTTTTAGGGTTTTGGGTTTTTAATATTTTTAAGGACAAAACTGGATGAAGATGAAGATTAAAAAAAAAAGTTTTAGAGGTTTAGGGTTTTTTATATTTTTAAGGACTAAATTAGAATGTTTGGAAGAGTTTTGGGACACTTTACAATTTTATTTTGAGGGTTTGGGACTAAAATGAATGAAGATGATGAAAAATAGGGGGAAATGGAAATAATGGCATAAGAATGGGTCATGGACCTAATTGTTCAACTTAGACTTTTTTAAAGGGTTTAGAGTTTTTAATATTTTTAAGTACTAAATTGGATTTTTTAGAAGAGTTTTGGGACACTTTACAATTTTATTTTGTGGGTTTGGGACTAAAATGAATGAAGATGATAAAAAAGAAGGGGAATTGAGAATAATGGAATAAAAATGGGTCAGAGAACTATAAATGCAATACCGAAATGCTGATGTGTCGCTTTTTTATTGACGTGACAGCTTTTTATTTTTTTTTTCAACGGGTGCTAACATGGACATAACGGGACACATCAACACATAACAGGACACATGAGCGTCCGTTATGTACACGTCAGTTTTTTTGTAACGACAATATGACAAGGGACCTATTAGTATGGCGTTTTGAAAATTCAGGGACCGGCTTGTACAAATCGGATAATTGAGGGACCTATTAGTTAGAGCGTCCAAATTTCAGGGACCGGGTTGCTAGTTTTCTAAAAAAAAATATATATATATTTCAGCCCAAACCAAACAACCGCGAGTTGGGTTGAGCGAGTTGGCCCATTCCAATTTGTAAACATATTTTTCTAAAAGAAATATATTTGACTCTACAATTTTTTTAATCTTTCAAAATTTTTTTATTGAATTTTGATGAAAAAGATTTCTTATTATTATAAGTCAATAATAATATAATATGATTGAAAGTTATATATACTAAAGAAGATGAAGTTAGTAGTAGAGGAAGATAGAAGCAGTCACGAAAGCAGTAGAATTTAGCAAGTAAAATTGTAAAAATCATAATTCTACTCTTCTCGATAAAAAGTGAAATTGATAAAAATTAAAGAGAATAAATTGATTAATTGAATGTTTGACAAAAAAAAATTAATTGAAGGTGAAGTCACTTTACGCAGTGTTAAAGCTAATGGGAAAGGACAACTTAAGAGTTATTTATATTATACTAATTATTATTTATTTATGTATATATTAAAATAAAAAATAAAAATATATAAATTGCGAGCTAGCGGGTTGGGTTGAGTTTAGCGGATTTAGAATTCTAAAACCCGAACTCAACCCAAACTACTACGGGCTAAAAATTTTTAAACCAAATCAACTTGTCAGCCAAACCAAACCAACCCAAACATGCAAGTTGAGTTGGTTTTGGTGAGCAAAGGCAATCATTAACTTAGGGTGCGTTTGGCTCCCTTTTTCCTCTCCTTTATCTCCCGGTATCTAGGAAGCATGGACACTGACACAGACACGGGACAAGACACAGACACGGATACATAGACACGCTAAATTCTTAAAATTATACGACACGGCACAACATGTATTTATATATAAAAATAATTAAAAATCTATAAATTTTTATGAAAATTTAAAAATTAAAATATCTATTCATAATATACGTCATATTGGATATTATTTTCTATTGTTTGTCATGATAAAATCACAAAAAATTAATTTTATATTCTGAAACTTATGAATATGTGTCGTGTGGGTGTCGTACGGGTGTCAGACATAGACACGTGTCTGATACGGCGACACGCTATCAAAATGAAGTGTCCATGCTTCATAGCCCGGTATAAATTCAATATTGGAGCTACATTATTATTGACGGTTTCTTTTACCTTTATCTTCCTCTCCTTTATTTTTCACTTTTACTCTTCTTTATCTTTCCAAATTACTAAGGGCTTGTTTGGGAGCCTGATAATCTTGATCTCATCTCATTCAATCATCATCTTATCTTAGGATTGGATGAACAGTAATGGTTTGGTGTTTTTTTGGAACCTCCATCTCATCTCATCTCATCTACATCATCATCTCATTCACAACATCATCTTATTTTCTCTTACAATTACTAAGGGTCTGTTTGGGAGTCCAATATTTTTCAATCCAATCTCATCTCATCTCATCTCATTCTAGGATTGGATGAACAGTACTGGATTGGTCTTTTTTTTCATCATCATCTCATCTCATCTCATCCACATCATAATCTCATTCACAACATCATCTCATTTTCTCTTACAATTACTAATCTATCCCTACTTACACACCTATAATTACCTATAGTTTAATACAAATATAAAAAAGAGAACTAGACAAAATAGTAATTTTACATACCCTCATTTATTACACTTATAATTTTCTCTCTCTATCTATCATTTCTCATCATTTTTTTATCTTTTCCACTCACATTTTTTCTCTTTCTCTCTCTCTCACACACACATACACCTCTCTCTCTCT
>QANZ01004969.1:57055-93064 GCA_003254925.1 Chamaecrista fasciculata
ACACCCCACACACACTCAAATTTTTGTGTACATATAAAATCTAATAATATATTTTATTTTATAAAAATATTATATTATATTATATATATAATTTATATTAATTAACTTAAAAAATTATTTTAGTCATTGAAATTATACCAACTCAATAAGTCAATACTTGAGTCATCATAATATATAATTTTTGATATATTGATATTCCTTCCTCTATTTTTTCAATTATATCAATAATATTTTTTATCGTCAAAATTTAAAACAAATCATTCAGTCCATGTTATTTGCATTTTGGTCCACGAGATAAAATATATAATTCAGACCCCAAAAATATACATTTTGGTCCCTCTTGCAGTATATATATGAGTAATATTTTTTGTGGTCCAAAAATTTATAAACATGTTTCAAAAACAGTAATGGAAAAATATATAATTCATTCTGAAAAAATTACGATTTGGTCCCTCCTCCATTATATATATGAATAATATTTTTTGTGGTGTAAAAATATAAAAATTAAATTCAAAATAGGAAAAAATATAATTCAATTCCCAAAACTTTACAGTTTGGTCTTTCCTCCAATATATGCATAGATAATATTTTTTGTAGTGTACAATATTCAAAACTAAAAACTCTTATACAAATGATCATCATGAAGAAATTGATAACTATTGTGAACAATTAATACTCTGTTATTTTATGCTAAAAAAATAATAAATATAAGAGATTAGTTGTAATTATATATATTTAGATATTAAATTTTATAATTTTATCTTTTAATGATTAAATTGAATTAACTATTATTTATTAAATACTATAAATTATTAATTTATAAATCAAAACGATTTACAATTTGAACATCTTTGACGTTGCTTGTTATTATTATTTTTTTTAGCATCGCACAACAAGAAAATTACAGTTTTGTTGGAGTATAGTACTTTACAAGATGATATAGTAAAGATATTTAAAAAGATATGATAAATAAATAAATACAAAACATAGTTTAGTTAAATGAAAAAAAAACAACTTGTGAAAAGTTTTAATTATTCACTATTGAATTATATTTTAATATTCATATATAATTTTGAAAAATAAATTATACATTCCAAACAATTTAATTAACAAATTTAAGAATTTTAAGATTTTTTTTTACTTTTTTAAAAATTATCTTATTAACGTTCCAAAAATTCTTATCTTTAACGTTCACATTTTGGCAATGACAGGAAAAGTTGTGGTCCACTGTTCCACGCAGCAATCACAGGAAAAACGTGCCAACTAAAAATGTTTGGTTCAACCAATTCCAGAAAAATTATTTTCTCTTTTAATTATTTTCTTTTTATTTAAGTGTATGAAAAATAAAAAATATAAGTGTATATATATTATTTTATTAATTCTTTAATGCATTCCCCATTCACGACATTAAAAAATAAAGATACGGTTCATTTTTATAATTCCAGTTATTAGTTAAAAAAAAGATATAATTTGATAAAGTTAATAAAAAAGACGTTTTAATATAAGAATGAATAAATTAACAATTTAATTTCTAAAAAAATGATTTCTTTAAAATATTGAAATATATAGTTTAATTCTTAAAAGATTTAAATGATGTACTTATTAATCTATTTCATAGACTAAAGAATATACCTTTAACAATTTTATTAATATATATATATTTACAATTTTATGCCACATATTTATTTTATGGTCTAGGTAATAATTAATTTTTATAGTTTTTATTTATACTATTTGATGAGGTTCTGAGAAATGGGATGAAAACTGAAACGCCAATCTAGATTGAACTTCCAAGAATTGAGATGGGATAATCCCCGGTTGCAAGATGCCAAAGTCAGTAATAATACGTTGAGGATAATGAGAATCCAAAGAGAATTGGAATTGAGAGAATTAGAGAATGTACCTACTAATACTGATTTATAAGTATTTATACCACAAGATGAGTAACAGGAGGAAAGCGGTTGTTGTAAGATTTATGGACTTATATATATAATAAGATATTAAATTAATTGTCTAATGCTATTATATTATGGGGGACCCAAATAGTTTATAATGGCACAATAAGTTAATAAAATATTGACTAATATAGGGTTTTAATATAAGGTTTTCCTTAACAAGTAGTATCATATCCCTAATATGTTAAATCATTAAGATTATTTTGGATTATGACTAAAGATTTATTTTTCCGACGATTCTATCCTATCTTGTTCATAATTTTGGTTCTCCATATATTTTTGGGTATGTGTTTTTCTTCTTCCTATAAAACTTGCGTTTCGATAATATGACTTTGTCTTCTGAGGTTTTCGATCGGTGTTCATCTCTTTTGCGTCTTGGCATGCGTCACATATATAAAGATGTTATATTTGCATTGGTGATTAAAGTCTATGGCTCCGTTTGGTAGCCATGCAATGTGTTTTACATTGTAAAAGGGCACAGATTCCAAGACTTTCATGTGTTTGGTATGGTTATTTGAGCTATGTAAAGTGGATTACAATGTAAAGGGCTTTACATTACATAGGCCATTTTTCTTTACTTCACATTTCTGATGTAATCCAAGTCTACCTAGGGAATTATGGTAGAATTTCTAATTTGCCCCTCTCACTCCTATCACATNCCCTCAACTACTTTTCCTTTCCCTCACAATCTTTCCATTGTAAAACCCTTTCCTTTACATACCCAATCACATACCAAACGGACCCTATATTATCGTATGTTTTTGCGTTTCGAGGCATGTGCCTCATTGTTTGATATATATGTGATTCATCCAGAACTAAGAAAAAAGAATGTATTTGGATATCATGTTTTTGTTTGGATTTAGTAATTTGAAGTCGGCCACTAACGCGATTGTTATTTGGGTATTGTGGCTTTTACTGAAATTGGTTGGAATTTCAATTGTTTGTTTTCTTTTCATTTGGATGAATCTAAATGCAGTTTTTTTGGGGTTTCAGTTATTGTGAGCATGAAATTGAACTTGTTTCAACTTTGGGTTTTGTTTTGGTTTGCATATATATATATAGATTTCGGCTTTCATGTGCAACTTGGCTTCAAAATTCCAGAATTCTAGTATTGTTTAATTTTTTTTGGCTTTTTTTTTCTTGTAGAATTGCGTAATTTCATTAAAAAAGAGAACAGTACATAAGCTTGGGACAGAAAACAACTAGGGACTAAAAACTAAGGGAACATACGAAGCCTAACAGAGATACAAATAAGAGATTACAAGCAGCCAAGAGAGAGAGCCTAAAAGAGAGCTTACAGACATCAAAAGAAACATACACCGAAAAACAGACCAGAAAAAACAAAAACAAATACAATCAAAAGAACTCCAATTAAGGAGGTTTCGTCGCAGAAAAGGTTTTAGATCTTCTTAAAACTCCTATTTCCATGTAGTCCCGATGAAACAAGAGAGATAAGAAGGGAGGAATAGATTCAAAAACAGTAAATTGAAGATGTTTAGTCCTTTCATGATTCGCCAAGGCATCAGGACAGCAGTTTGCTTCCCTCAAAACGTGTTGAATTTTGAAATAATCCAGTTGCATGGTACAGTATCTGCAATTGTCAATTAAAGTGGAGAGTGGGTGATGAGCTAGAGCTGCAGAAGAAGTTAGAAGGTTCTTGGAAACAAGTGAATCTGTCTCAATAATCAAGTTCTTGAAATTTAGAGAGAGTGCAAGTTCAATTCCTTTAGTGATACCCCAAATTTCAGCAGTTAAAGAGTTCCAAAGCCTATGAAGGCACTAAAACCTGCAACCCAATTGCTATTACTATCTCTCAAGAGGCCTCCTGCACCAATCAGATTATCTTTTGCAGAACCATCAACATTAAGTTTAAGGAAATTATTAAGAGGTCTCTGCCAAACAATTGAAGATCGGGTAGGGGGGTTATTGAAAGAAGAACTGGGAGAGTGGGCTGGAGACAGACAGTAAAATTCAGTGGCATTAAAAAGAGCTAAGTTAAGTATGTGCGAAGAAGAATGCTATTTGTTCTGAAAGATAATAGCATTTCTATGTAACCAAATCTATTTAAGTAGATAAGGAAAAAAGACATTCCAGGGGATAGATTTGAAAAGAGAAGAAATAGAACAATTGTGCTTAATCCAATGGTTAAAAGAACATTGGGCAACATGAAAGTTGTTTTGCAGTAAACTCCATAAAGGATTTAATTTTGAACAAGATCTAAGAGCATGGTCAAGACATTCAATAGCTAAACCACATAAGGGACACAGGGGTGATGAAATAATGTTTCTTTTAAAAAGTGCTTCACATAAAGGTAAAGAATTGTGTAATACTTGCCACAAAAAAAATTTAATTCTGATGTGGATATTAAGCTTCCAAAGCCACGAAAAATTGACATGAGGGGAAGGAGGGCTGTTGGGATGAGAATTGGAGCTTTGGTGAAGAACGAGATCATAACATGTTTTAATAGAGAAAATACCAGTTGTAGAGGGATGCCAAGAGTAACTATCAGGTTTTTGAGGATCATAATGTAGGGAGGCCGAAGTGAGTTCAAGAGCTATATGAGGAGGGATGATGTGGGAGAATGGTGCAGTGTGTGAAATTGATTGAGACCAGTTTGCACATTAAGAGTTAAGTCAGTCAAAGTAAAGGGGCCATAAATCCTATTGTTGAGAGGACCATTGGGTAACCAGTTACCGAACCAAAAAGAAGTAGTGAGACCATTATTAATAACAGTTTTAAGACCAAGATCAAGCAGGTTGGAACCCTTCCTAATGCTTCTACAGATGTAGGATCTAGAATTAGACAATTTGGAAAGATGAGGACCATATTTATGAATTAACACTTGAGAGAAAATAGAGGTCTTAATGATTTTGATTTGCCAATTAAGCTTAGCCATAAAACAAGTGTTCATTAGAGAGGCCTTTCTAAGGCCCAGACCTCCCAAAGATTTAGGTTTTGTGACGATATTTCAGTTCAACAGATGACATTTCTTGCTATTAACAGAATGATTCCAAAAGAAACAACGAGCCAACCTATCAATGTGATAATGATTTTTTCTTGGAAGGTGGAAGATAGTCATATAATAATTTGGGATGGTGGACATGGTGGATTTAATGAGTTGAACTCTTCCAGCAAGAGAGAGGCATCCAAGTTTCCAAGCCTAGAGTTTTTTGTTGATTTTATCTAGAATGAAAGTGAAGTCAGAGCTTTTATAAAGGGGCTTAAGAGGATAACCAAGATAGGATCCTATATTGTTTGAGAAGTTGAGGTTGATAATACGAGAAAGGGTTGGTCTAATGTTGTTAGAGACAGTTGGAGAAAACCAAATTTTAGATTTTTCCCTATTGATTTGAAGACCAGTAGCATTGGAAAAGAGATAAAGAGTTTTTGAAATGGAGGAACAACCTTTTTTAGTCGCTTTAGCAAATAAAATAATGTCATCTGCAAAAAGCATATGTGAGAAGAGTAGATGTGACGCACGGAAGTTAAAAGGAGTCCAATTTTTAGAGCTAATCTCCTGATTAATGAGATGTGTTAGGAGTTCCATTGCAATTATAAAAAGGTATGGGGAAATTGGATCACCTTGCTTAATGCCTCTTGAAGGAATGAAAGGGGGATTTTTGAAACCATTGATAAGAGGATGATAAGAAGTATTTTCTAAGCAAGATTGAATAAGAGTAATCCATTGGGAAGGGAAATTTAGTCGATGAAGCATAGAGAAGATATAAGGCCAAGAAATGTTATCAAAAACTTTTTTCAAATCAATCTTGACTATGAGCCAACCAATTTTGGATTTAGAGTAAAACATTGAGTGTTGGATTTCTTGGGTGGTGATAAAAAGATCAGAAGTTTGCTTACCTTTTTAAAAGGCCCCTTTTGGCTTTAGTTTGATATATATATATATATATTATTTAAATGTTATTAAACATTAGGCTATATATATGTATATGGATGATGCGACGCACATAGAAATATAGAATTTCATTTGAGATAGTGTTGTAAGTTGGAAAATTAGGTTTTCGAGGAAATCTATTTTTAAAATATTGGTATATGTATTTTGAGATGAATTAATTGAAGTAAATAAGTTGTCAAATTGACCTCTATTGTGGAGATTAATTTATTCTTAAAATGCAAAAAGTTTTGTATATGTAACTTAAATGGTACAAACATATGATTGGTCCAAAGGAAAGTGTATATTTTTTTTGATTACATATACACTTGCGGTATTGACATAGTGATAATTATTTGGTTTTACATGCATGTGTGGGTGATGAGTCGGCCCAAAGGAAGATTTATTACTTCATATTTTATTTTATTATCAATGTTTGAATACTGCATCAAGATATCACTTACAAGTTAATTATTTTGTCCAAAGATGAAATATTAGTGGAGTGTTCAGTATCTGGAGATGGGGTTATCAATATTTTTTAATTTAGTATTCCATTCAGATATTACTCTAGTAATATTGCGAGTTATAAGTTTTGTTTTGTATTCGGTTTTTAACATTGCTGTCAACATCAATTCGGTTCCTATGTTGAATGGCACAAATTTTAAGGCATGACAAGAGAGCCTTTGATCACTCTCAGAGTAATGAATCTGGACTACCCATTAAGGGTACCCTAACCCACTGATTTAACGGGTGAGAGTACCTCAAATCTAGTGAGGGAAATGGAAGTGGGAAAAGTCCAATTGCTTAAGTATAATGATCATCAAGTGTGTCATCCCAGAAACCTTTAGGGGCTTGTATGTCTAATAAAGTGGATACAGCTGAGGGTTTCCAAAAGTGTATCGCTCTCCTCACTAATTGGGTATTTTTCTCTCAAGTCATTCCTTAGACTAAGTTTCCTACCATAAGCTTGTAGAAATTCTCAAGGTTTCCACCACAAGTGTTAAATTATCCAAAATCAAGAGGTCTTTAATAGGGTTGTAATAAATGGGAAAAGGCTATATAGAATGAATGTGATAAAAGAAAGGAAATTTGGTGTTAGACTTAAAATTTCTCTTCAAGTTTTTCTTAACAATTCAACTCCACTTATCCACCAAAAGAAAGTAGCTAGTTCACTGTAAGGCTCATTTGAGTCATATGTCACAGGACTCTATTCTTTTGACTAATCAGTCTTTTTCTCTTGATAAGCTCTTATGATAATACTTTGATACTTGAGCTTTCTTCTTCAAGATACTTTTGATATTTTTGCTCGACTTTTATATATATATATATATTTCTTTTTTCGAGATTTTTTTTTTCAAATATTGCTAGCTAAATTCACCCTTGAGAGTTGAATCGAAAAGATCATCTTTATGAGAAAATTTAAAAGTTACACCTTATAGTGTATAGGCTCAAAGGGGCTAACAAGGGATAATGTGTTTATGACTAATGTTTGGGATAAAAAGGTGAAGAAACAAGTGCCTCTATCATATTAAGGATATTTAATCACATAATGCTTTAACCAAGAATTAAAACAAGTTCTAGAGAAAACAAATCTAAGAGACTAAAATGTCACTCAAAAGATAGAAAATATTTAGGCTTAAACTTCCAACTAAGCTGGGATTCTCTGAAATTGGTCTATAAAAATTAAACAATACTACTAAACCTAGAAAATTACTTAGATTATTCTAAAGCTATATAAAACAACTAAGACTAAACTTTTATCACAAATATGAAATTGTTCTCTCAAGACTTTAGAACATATTAAAAATTCAACTAATTCGATTTCTACTCAAAAAGTGAAAAATACAAGTGTTGATTATTCAAATCAAGCACCAAGATAAATAGGCAAAAATAATAATTTTAATTTTTTTTTTAAATTTATAAGATTTTCAAAATAGCACATAAAATTTAAAACTTTTGGGTAAACCAAAATGTAAGTTACTCTAACTTACTCCTCTCCCCCACACTTAAAACCTAACACTGTCCCTAATGTTTAAGGGCAATAAAAAATAAGGGAAAGAAAAGAGGAAATTTAAAATCGGGAATTTATTAAATTACTAACGTGAAATTAAATTTTTAAATAGCCCATAAAGATAAACTTGCAAAGTTTACCACTCCCCCACACTTTAAAGGTCACATTGTCCTCAATGCACAAGAACAATGAATAAAATAAAAGGGAGAAATAATAAATAAAGCAAAAAAGAAATTAATTTGCAAAAGGGCTATTAAGAAAAGGACAGAAATTCCCTTTTCTAGACAAGAGGAGAATATAATTTTTTTGAGAGTTCATATAATAATGATCAGGGAGTGTGACTCGAAAACAAAAACAAAAACGAAATCATAAAAAACGAAAGTTTAAAAACTGAAAACAATAATATAACTTGGGATGATCCAAACTGACCAAATCACTTTGGTTAGCCGACAGACGAAAACAATTAAAATACTGAAAGCAATAAAAGCTAACCTACTGGGGTTGTTTCCTCCCCCACACTTATCTCGCAAATAAAATTGAAATTAATGAATAAGAGATAAGTGGGAAGAAGAAACAACTTCAAGCTTAATCCGACTTCAAATTCTCTTTGAAAATCTAGAGGGGCAGGAGGCGGTGGCCCTCGAGGGAACGTATGAAGTTCCCTTCCCTTTGGTCAGCGTGCTCCTCTTTAATAGGTTCCTTCACGCCGATACCACATAAAGAAATATAATCATAAATAGAAGGTGATGTGGAAATAGGGTCAGGAATAATAAAATCAATATGAGCGAGAGGAGGCTTCTCTATTTCAAGTTGTTTTTCAACTCTCATCGGGGTTGGGTTAATTGATTCTTCTTCTAATTCTTCTTTTTCTTCTAGCACCTTGTCCTCGGAAACTTCAGCTGCTTCCAAGGTGTTTTGATCCATGGTGGGCCAATCATCGACTTCTTGACAATATTCACAGGGCCCACCATTGCATTTGCAAGGGCTATCTATGTCAGGTAACTGGGTAGAGAGGAGAGATTCATCATAGTCATGAAGATTGAAGTCTTCCAATTTAGTGCCATCTTCCTCACTACATTGCTTACCTGTTTCATCACAAGAAAAGGAAAGAGGGGTAACAGAAATAGAATGATCAATCAAAGCCGTGTTACCTCCATCTTTGAAACTTTCCTTGGCTAATTCTAAGTCTCCTTCTAGGTTTTCCTCAAGAGATTGCTCGTCTTCTAATAATTTGTTGTATGCGTTAATCACCTCGTCAAGAACAACCCATTGAATGATTCCTTGATAATTCTCATCATCTTTACACTTAAAGTGAGCCACGAGGTCAGATAAGGGAGTAAAAGCGTCATTGCATGCAAGAATATTAGATGTGTGCGTTTTAGCCTCGTCTTGCATCGCATGATCTTCCTCATTACATTGCGGACCTATGTTATCCCAAGAAAAAGAAGAACAAGTAATAGAGAAATTATCATCAATAGACTTAGTGTTACCCTTATCGTTGTTATCTTCCTCACTTGATGGCTCATTATCAATAACAATAATTTCATCCTCATCTTCACTGTCCTCCTCAATTGATGGCTCATGAACCGCATTTTGTTGCTCGCTCAGAACTTGTGCAGGTTCTAAAATGAAATCTTGTAGATGTTGCTCCTCTAATCTCTCAAGTTGAGAATGAGTTGATTTCACAGCTTGCTTAGGAGGTAGCATGAGGTCGCGTAATGTCTCGCCTTCCTTGACTTGTTGATTGTCTCGTTGATGACTATCACTGTTTTGATATTGGTTACCTCCATGTTGTTTGATCTCCCCTACCATTTGTTTGAAAGACTCCGTCGTTTCGCGAACTATTGTTTTCTGTTGATCAAGTAACTCAGCCAACTATTGAAGTAGGGGATCTCTTGTCGATTGATTAGACTTTTGGATTGATCCATAACCTTCATATTGGTTGGGGTAACCATTGGACATGAGAGAACAATAACTAGGAGAATAATTATTAGAAGAATTAGTATAATAATAAGAAGAATCATAATTATAATTATAAGAATCGAAAGAATTATATGAATTATAATTATAAGAATAAGGAGAAGAATTATTATTATTATAATATCCATAAGGAGAAGAATTTTTTCTAGACATCTAAACGAAATATTTCTCAACCACCTAAAAAAAGAATTTAATTAACAACTTGGAAAATTTCTTATATATATATTATATATATATATATATTTTATTCGAAATCTTTTATAATTTTTTTTTTGAAAAAATATTTAAATAAAAATAAATCTAATCCTAAAGATTCAATCAAGAATCAAATTGAAAAGATTATATTATCTTGAAATCAAACAGAAAAATAAAATCAAAAATCAAGTTAAAAGAATCCTGAAAGAATCAAGATTTAAAATTTTAAAAGATTTTTATTTTTTTTATTTAATTTTCAAAAATCAGAAAATATTTTAAATTTAAAAATATTAATCCAAAAGATCCAATAAAAAATCAAATTGAAAAGATACTCAATCAATTCAAATTTCAAATTGAAAGTGAATCTTGCTAGAATCAAGGTTTAAAATTTAAAAAATTTTGAATTTTTTTTTTATATTTAATAAAAACGAAAATATTAAAAAAAATTAATAAAAACAAGATGCAAATGCAACCCTAATATGATCCTAGATCTAATGCAATTCTAATATGCAACTATATGAATGCAAAACCCAAATTCAAAGAACTTACACAATAAACCGTTACACTCACAAGAGAGTCCCCGGCAACGGCGCCAAATTTGATCGGGCACTTGTCGTTAGTGCCACAAAATTAATACTCAAGTTATACCCGAATATTATATTTATATATAATATAGTGCACAACCCAAGGTCGGATCTTTAAAGAACTTCTTGAATGAGAATAACAATCAATTGCGTAAATAATTACGAATTCAGGTCTAATGTTTTGTGGGTTATTTATATTATTATGATGAAAACAAGAGAATAATAAAGAACATAAAGAAAATAAAGAAAAGATAAAAGAAGATATATGAGAGATGAGAATATGAAGTCCTAGAGAATAATCACGAAGTCTACCATCATAGCCCAATAAAGATGATCAAGAAGTTATTATTCTAATTATGTCAAGCAAAACCATATCCAATATTATATCTTGTGTACACGAAATATGGATCAATCATGATAATCATAAACGACTTATACAAATAACGATTTATAATTAAACGTAACAATCCTTAAGCAATGACGATAATAGAAACAATAGATAAATCACTCTATCATACGACCACAATTCAACTGAATGTGCAAGAGTAAATTTTTTTAATGGTCAAACAAACACAACCAATATTATTTATGGAAGAATTAAAACAATCTAATGACTATTATTTAAGACTAAACAAAACAATAATAATAAAACTCCCTGGACATCGACGACCGTTGAGCTCAGGCTTCATTCGGATTCTCCTCTAGGATGAAGAACATTTAGGCTCTCATCATAGAGACCTATTGATAGCTACTCTACTCTACTCTATTCTGCTACCAGTTGAGGTGCTGGGGCGTTTCTCTATTGTGAATTGGTGATTTGAGAAGTGGAATGAGAGCTCTATTTATAGTCTTGAGTAGTATGCTTGGTCCCCAAGTTAAGGAATATGAGCCGTTGGATGGTATCATGATATCTTGAATCCTGGCAAATCATATCTTAGAGCTTAGGTTTTCGTGCGCCGTTGGAATTCTTCGCGTCTTAAGTCACGACGCATCTTTTCTTGACGTATTTGAGTGAAACACGCAATTTGGGCTTGCGCCGTCATGTGCGCCGGCGGCCCAATGTGGTGGCCCAAAACACGTTCATTGTGCAGTTTTACGAAAATGCATCATTCGGGCTCTCCGAAACTCCGATTTGGCTCATTCAAAGTGCATTCTTCTCGTATCGAACCGTACTACATTCCCATGTCCATAGATTTATTTAAGTCAATCATCTTGATCCTCAAACATCAGGGGATGACTTCTTACTTCTCGTTGATTCTGGGTGATTCTCTTTGGTTAAACCCTGTTTGGATATCTGAAACACTAAAAACCCATTAAATAACACTTATTTACAAAATACAATAAATAAACACTAAATAACCTATGTTTATCCATTTTATTATGTCATACTTTGGTGCAGCCCTTAATACATTAATTGGTCTAATTGCTATTATCATTATAAACGCGTAAAAAGAACACCAAATAACATATCAATAATATTTTAGAATTATCCAAAAATATTTACAGAATACGAATATAAATATATATATATATATTCAGGTACATTATCATTTTCTAAAGTAGTCGTGTTTCGTAACTGTGAGTCTATCATGACTTTGGTCTTAATTAATAATTAATAATATATATATATATATAGTAATTTTGAAATCTAAATATCACGTTATGGATCACATGGACCTTACTAGGTGATCCAATTAATGGTGGCCAGTCAGATTTGTTGGAACACTACTAGTAATGAGGTGGTAGATGGAGAATTGAATGAGTTGTTTTTAATTTTTTTTTACATTTAAATATACTTTAAAAAAATTGATGATAAATCTTAGAGACTGGGCAGTGTTATGGGCTAAAACTTTTTGGCCCAACCTAGCCCTATTATATTGGCCCTATGGGCCTTCAGCTTTACTTTTTAAAATTTTTTTAAATATAAATAAGAATAAATGTTATGTTATCTAATTTTTTTAATGTGAATCAAAATTATTTTTATAAGGCAATATCACAAGTCAAAATATATATATATATATATATATAATTATTTAATATTCTTAAAATTATACAAAAAAACTAATATAAGAATAAAAGTAAATAAAAAATTATATTTTACAGTATTTATTAATACATCATTCAATTGTTCGTCATTATATAATATTTTTCATTTTCAATTGAAAATTTGTTTTTGACTTAATAATTTTCTAGATTTGTATTTAAAAAGTATATAAAAAATGATTTAAATTAATTAAAATAATTTTTTAACAAAAATAAGTAATTAAAGCTCTTAATAAAATTCGCCCTTAACCATGTTTGGCTATATTTGAGTTAATTAGGATCGAGCTGATAAAACCTTAATTAGTAAATTAACTATTTCTTTTTATCAAACCTTAAATTACTTAATTAGGTTGATGGTTAAAGTGAACTCTATGCAACAATGGAGATTGAGTTCTTTCAAAAAATAAAAAAACAATGGGGAGTTTAATAAAATGATTTGGTCCCTCACAACATATAAACGCACTGTTTCATTTAATATTATCTTCAAATGTGACAATTTTGCTCTCCAAATTAATCTAAATGCAAAAAAAATGCAGACAATTTAATTACAGATCAGAGGATCTATTTCTCAAAATTAAGTAGTGAAAGGAATTAGTTTTCCTACTTATGTTAAAAAAACAAAAAATAAATTACACAGAAGGTTCTTGTGGTTGGCAAATAAGGGTCTGTGGTTTGTTCCGTTAACAAAAAGGGTCTTGATGTATATTTCTGTCCAAAATTTGACAAAAATTTTGGCTAAAATACTATTTTAAGACTCTAACTATTAATTTTCTTGGTTTTCTCTCACATACAAATAACGAGTCAAACGCATAAAAATTAATAGTTAGGGTTTTAATATAGTATTTTAGCTAAGATTTTCGTCAAATTTTGAACGGAAATATACCTCAGGATCATTTTTGTTAATAGAGTAAACCACAGGTCCTTATTTACTACTTTTTAAACCACATGGACTTTTTTTATAAATGCGCCAAACTACAGAGACCTTATATGTAATTTAGCAAAAAGACAAAAAGTAGTGAAGGGAATGACAAATTAATTCATTTTAATGAATAAGATATTTATCAGTGACATTTTGTTTCGGGCAGATATCAGTGATTTTAATGAATAAGATATTTAATCTTGCTTACTTTGATAATTTGAATTTATCACTTTAAATTAGACAGGTTAAAGTGCACTTTTAGTCTCATAACTTTGATAAAAGTTTCAATTTGGTTCTATAATTTTTTTTGTTGCAATTTTAGTCTCATAACTTTTGAAAATGTATTACCGTTAGTTCCAACCTGATTTACATTCATTATTTGTCGTTAAATCCACTTGACCCATATTTGTCGCGTCATCATTCAATTCAGTATGTCAGATCATCTTTAGCGGCAGAAAGTGGATGGAAATCAACTTGGGACCAACGGTGGAATGTTTTCAGAAGTTATGAGACTAAATTGAGACCTTTGTCAAAGTTATAGGACCAAAATTGCAACAAAAAAAGTTATCGGACGAAATTAAGACCTTTGCCAACGTTATGGGATCAAAAGTGGACTTTAGCCAATTAGATATTACCATTTTAAGTAAAGCATATTTACAAAATTAGTATAAAACTTTTTGAACTAAAATATGACCCCAAAAAATTGTGTAGGACTATTCTAGCTTAACCAATAATTTCAAATTTGAACTCTAAAAATTCTGAACCATTTAATAAGAGAGCTTTGATGACCAAAAAAATAAATAAATAAATAAATAAGAGAGCTTTGTGATTGTGACTTGTATGATGCTTTCCCCCTCAAACCAAATTCGTTAGTATATATGATATTATGGATACCAGTGGTTTTATTTGAAATATATTTAGGATTCCTGAATTTTAAATAGGCTAAATTATATTTTGGTATTATGTGGTTTGATCTTATTTCACTTTGGTATCCTGTGATTTGAAACCTGACACTTTGGTACCATGTGGTATTCTCATTAATACTTTGGCACCCTTTGGAGCTATTTTGTAATTTTAACTACAAAAAATTTTGCAAATTACATATTGACCCCAAAAATTTTTCAAAAAATTACAAATAGATCCCTGGATACATATTATCTAGGGACTAAAATGAAAACTTTTAAAAAATTTTGGGGTCAATATGTAATTTTTGCAAAATTTGTTATGGTTAAAATTACAAAATAGCTTCAAAGGGTACCAAAGTGTTAATGGAGAATACCACAGGATACCAAAGTGTCAGGTTTCAAATTACAGGGTACCAAAGTGAAATAGAGTCAAACCACATGATATCAAAATATAATTTACCCTTTTAAATATGAGATATAAAGTATTCATAAATTTTGAAAGTTGACAGACAAATATTTTGTCCTCTCAATTTATATCACTCAATACTCTTCCATATATCAATCTTTCTTCCAATTATCATCGTTTGTGTTAAAGAAAAAAGAAGATATTATTTAAGAGTATTGATTAATGGAAGTTGAAAATTCTAAGACTCAGTCTCTCAACTTATATAAAATTAGCGATATTTATTTTTTGCCCCATTTAAGAGTGTTTCGTGCCTTTGGCCTAAAACTTGAGAATTCTTAAGTAATTCCTTGTCGGAAGCTCAAGAATTTTGTTCATCAACTTTTAAAACTTAAAAATATTTTCTGTCGTATCTTAAAACTTTGAAATCTTAAGTACATTTTTGTAATATTATATATATATATATATAACAAAATATTCCTTTTACATTTTAAGTAATGAAAACTGCCACTCAAATCAGATGCTTTCTTTGGTTGAAAACTGCCACTCAACAAATATAATGAGATCACCAGTGTTTCCTGGACGCGTCCCCCTCCTGGGCAGTACAAAATCAACACTGATGGTTCTGTTCTGACTTCTGGCTCTGCGGCTTGCGAGGGAGTTATTCGAGATGATAATGGGTCCTGGGTTATGGGATTTGCGAGCTCTCTTGGCAGGTGCAGCATCAATACAGCCGAGCTACGTGGTATTCTCCTAGCTATTGAATTAGCTCACCGCCTGAAGCTTGATCATGTGCACGTTGAAACTGATTCAGTGTTTGCCAAGGATGCCATTATTAATGGTGTGGGGGCTGCGCATCCTCATGCCAGTCTTGTTGCTAAAATCAGAACACTCATCTTTGATACCAGTTGGAGGTGTAGTGTTAATCATGTTTACCGTGAGGCCAATTCGGTTGCTGACCACCTTGCCAATCTTGGGCACTCGCTTTCTCCAGGGATGCATGAATTTCATGATGTTGTGGAAGGATGCAGAGACAAGTTAGAAGCTGACTCTCTTGGCACCGCCTATTCTAGGCTTGTAACTCTTTCTTGAGTCTTTTTTGCTTTCCTTTTATTACCAAAAAAAAAAAAAAAAAAAAAAAAAAAAAAAANAAAAAAAAAAAAAAAAAAGAGCTCTTTTTAATGATAAGTGTTATCATCACGAATAAAATTACATGTATATTTAAACTGAATTAATAATGTTTTTATTTATTGATCTATAGCTTAAAGCGATTTCTGTTTTTCACATTCAGTCTATCTCAATTTTGTAAACCTAATTGCAATTAAATAACTACTCAAATTGATACTTATCACAATTGTCTAAATAACTTTTCATCCATCCTCTTATATACATTTTTCTTTTGTAATTTAAGAATAAAAAGCAATATTTTTTAAAAAATATTATTAGGTAAACAAACTGTCTTTGCTACACCAAATAAAGTGTTGATATATACTGCAATTCTTTAGAGATCATATATAGAACATTCTCTAAAATTTGACTTATAAGGAAGATCCATTCCTATATGAAAGAATATTGAGCAAACAATTAATCCCCAGATTCCTTGTTGCCATATATCATTACATATTAACATGGAAATATTGGTATATTATAATTAGTGTTTGTTGAACTTGTGTGGCAGGCAATATGAGACCAAATTGTGATGATTTTGTTAATGGGCTTTGCGCACCTCCATCTTCAATTCTATTCCCATATCCACCTTCTATCAAATCACTATTATATATTCAACTTCATATATATAATATAGGCTAAAGTGTACTTTTGGTCCTATATCTTTCGCTCAGGTCTCAATTTGGTCCCATATTTTTTTATAGCACTTTTGGTCCTATATCTTTTGGTCAAGTGAAAAATTATTCCCATATCTTTTTTACTGTAGATTTGGTCCCATATCTTTACAAAAAATTCCACCATTAGTCCACAATTTGGAACCTTTGCAAAGGTTTATGGGACAAATTATGCAACTTGACCAAAGATATGTAACCAAATATGCCACTTGACCAAAATATATGAGATCAAAAGTGCAACAAAAAAAAAGATACGAGACCAAGTTGAGACCTAAGTGAAAAATATGAGATCGAACAGTGCAACAAAAAATACACGGGACCAAATTGAGACCTAAACAAAAAATATGAGACCAAAAGTTCACTTTGACCTATATATATATGTACACACTTAAACACACAGTCACACACATAGTATATGTATAATTATTTACATTATTTTATTCTATTTATTACATTTCCTACAAAATGCAACATCAAAAAGAAAATCGCACAAACAAATGAATCTTAGGCGAATCTTAGGCGCAACTTTAGAATTCCAACAGCAGATAATTCATACTACAATTATTTCATCAAATCTTGTTAGGCAATGCTACGTACTTAATGCTTACACGCTATTTTGCTTAATGCTTACCTCTTTGTTAAAGCCCCAAAAGAAATTAGTAAACTTGCTGTCAATATTCTCCATAACATGCTTTGGGGCCCAAAAACTTGATAGAGGGTAAACAGGATTAGCTGCAAGAACAAATTTGATGAGAGTGAGCCTACTAGCTTGTGAGAGAAGCTTTGGCCTCCAACCAACTAAATGATTGTCAATCTTTGACTTGAGAGAATCAAAATTATGCTTTTGCTCCTTGTGATCATTCACATAAACACTCAAGTAACGTCCCAACTTCACCGAATTACCACAACCTAGGATGCCACTGAGTTCTTCTTTCATGGGCCTTGGAGTATTAGGGATGCAAGGTTTTCTATCGTTCGTGCAACAGGTGGAGACAGAACAAACCTCTGTTGCAGGATGCGTGGGTTTTTGTTATCTATACTTTAAATGTTTTGTGGCAGGTCCGAAATCAGTGCTTGTGGAAACACCTGAATGACAACTGTCTGTTGACAAGGTTATTCAAATGAGTATGCATTTTTCTTGGAAGATAGATCAACTGGCTCATCCTGATGAGCGGCTTCTTCTCGGTTCTAGCTCCAATAGTTAGCGGCCTTGTTTGCGTCTTTTCTATCGTTTTTTCCTTAGTATAATAAAAAAAAGTAGGTTATTTTTTTCTCTCTATTTTATTGTTAATGATTCTTCTGTATAAGACATGTTCATCTATCATAGAACTTTTGATGAGGCAAGTAATAATATTATGGATCAAAGCCATTGAACAACGAACCTTTTAGGGTCCTTTTTCCATCGTAGAACCTAGAACTTGAGCCACCGTTGAATGGTCCCGAACCTGGGGGAGTCAGAACTTAAAGAAAGGTCTAAACTGAACCAAACAACCTTTGAAAAGTGGCAGTGTAGGAAAGCAAGATCGACCGAGTCATCAGATCCACCGCAAGAAGGACACCACACATCACATATGAGATGATGCCTTGTGAGATTTGAAAACGTAGGAAGAGTCACGTACCAAGCTTTCCAAGCAACACAATTACACAAGGATTCTTATTGGCGCTTTTGTACACCATAAATCCTTCCACAAGAACAAAAGAGCTAAAAAACAGATGGTAAGACTTCAGCAGCAAATTGTAACCTGCAGCAGTCATAAACGACCCGATAGCAATTGGTATCCAAAGAAGACAACCAGGAATACTCCTAATCGAAATCAGCCCATTCACCATCTGTTTGGCCTTCGCATCCGAACACACAATATTAATCTTATCCAAATCCCAAGTATACGAATCGTGACGCAGAAGGTCATTCACAAAAATGTCAGTAGGAGACCCTCCTAAATGATTATCCCAGAATCTACTACAAACATCCACACAGTCACCCCTACCTAAACTCTAGCGAAGATGATCAGTGATGATTTGAGAGTTCATCTTAACCCCCTTCCAAGCCAACGAGCATTTGATATTCACCTCAAATTGGAAGCCAGAGTGAGGTATCACATACTTATTGTGGACCCAAGCAGATGTCATAGATTTTGTCTTCTAGATGATCGTCCAAGATTGCTTCGCCAGTAGGGCTCTATTAATAAGACTTGAATCGCCCGCGAAGACCAAGACCCCCTGCACGTACTTTATAGTAACTTATTCCTTCGTTTTATGCATGAAATTTCTATTTTTAACATATATTATTTTATTGGAGACAATCTTACTAAAAATATTGTCAATAAATATTGGATATAAATATCTATTCCAACAAATATTTGAACTTATATTTATTATTAATAAATAACTCAAAATTTCAAATTTTCTAATTCAGTGAGCTTACTTTGTTCCCAATCCTTGCATGTCATTAACTCCCATTCTAAAAAAGGAAGATAGCATTATATAGGTAGCATAATGTATTATATAGTAATATTAGGGGTGTTCAAAATCGCACCAAAATGTTTAGACTTAACTAAATCGAATCGAACTTAGATCATGGTTGTCAAAAACGCGAGTTAACTCATGAAATCGAACGAGTTTGCGTTTCTACCATAGCAATCCTAGTTAAGACTCACTTGAAAACGGAAATAGCATTGAATCGGATGGAATCGAATGAAGTTGCTAAAACTCGGTTGAAATCGCGAGTCTAGCCGAGTTAAACGAGTTGATTTCTTCCTTCTTCTTCGCAGCAACTCGACGCTTTTTCTTCTTTGCAATCACTTCCACTTTCAATTTATTCATCTTTGATTAAGAAATTTGAACTGTAGTTGCTTTAATTTTTAACTCGACGTCGAAATTTTTACTACTCATCGCCTCCAACCCAACTCTGCAAGACTATGTTAAGTGGGGGGATGAAGAATGACGAAGAGGAAACTAGAAACTCTAACTTTATTAACTCATAGCTAACCCCCTAACCCTACTTAATGTGGCGACTAGTACGTTGCTTCTATAGTTTTACGTGATTGCAGGAGCTTTTTACATTGCATTGAGTATTGGATTAGTGGAGTTTGTATATGTTCTTTACTTTTTTAAATTTTTTATGTGGGTTTTGTAATTTTTTGTTTTCTTTTTAATTTATTATTATTATTTTTTACTTTTAGTGACTGATTGATTAATTATATTTAATAATGATAAGGGGAGAATGGCATTTTTGTCTATGAATAATAAGATCTTTTTCAATTTAGTCCCAAACTCCTATTATTTGTTTGTCAAATTTTGAATTTTGACACCTACATATTTTTATATATTATTTTTCTTAGATATGTAAACTCTTACGATTTTATGATTCGAGTTCACACCCCCTTCCCGAGTTTACTTGAAAAAGCGATTTTGACAACCTTGACTTAGATAAAATTAAACCAAATTGACAGACGAATAGTTTTTTTTTTTTTACCAAGACAAACCAAACCCAAAGTGCCAGTACTCTTATTTTGTTTTTCTTCATCTCATCCTCTATGTCATTAGATGATCTCATACTCTATTACAAATCAAATACACAATATTTAATATTGCAAGAATATTTAGAAGTTTAAAAACATTTACAAGTTCGAAGTTGTTATATATTAATAATTTGTTCTCCTCTAATTCTCATACTCTATCAATGTTATTTTTCTTTTAATTAATTTATTCTTCTTAATCTTCAATTCAAATATATTTTAAGTTTACAACATATCATTTTGTTTTCGCCAACAGAGCAAAACTAGCAGAATTTGGTTTTCATGAATGTTTTCAATATGAGTTTATTTACAATATTTATGTAATTTAAGCACTCATTATTATTTCCATTAATCTTAAACATTAGATAAAAATGACTTAGTTGTGAAAATAATAATGGAGATAATTATAATATTAAATGTTTCAATGCTATGAAAAAGCATTAAATATTCTGCTTGAAATCATCAACAAATATATAAGTTATTAACAAGGAAGTGATAACTAATAATATCGATTCTTTGATACCATAATGCGCATGGTTGCAAATTGCCATCCGCAACCTAATTAGTGATTACGGTTGCAATATTATTGTACATCAGGCTGTAATGACAACACTCACAAGTCACAACCTATATTACAACATCCATAACTATTGTAATCTCTACGCAACCATAATTTATAATTATGCGTATAAATTATTTGAAAACCTTGAGATACATTGAAGTTATGACCTGCAAAAATGTGATTTTTGTTTGTTTTTATTATTATTAGCCACCCTTCTTCCTAAGGAGCATTTTGGGCATTTTCCCTCTAAGTGTATTTTATCTCCGAAATATTCTAATTAAATAGCGTATTTGTTAGAACATTGACATACAAGTTTGATAGAAAGGTGAATTTTGGTTGTCAAACTGTCCCTAAAATATTTTAAATTAATTCTGTTGGCTAGAGCAGGGGCACCATATATATATAGTGTAATCTGCAAAATTTCTAGCCTACACAGTATATGCTGCTAAGCGCTAATTAAGTTCCTAAGGATCGAGTTGTTTGGACATAAAACTCAATATCTGTACAAGTAGCATTTTCAATTTAAAGAACATATATGGATGATGATATCCAAAGATTTTTGTTTGTTCGTGTGTGCATATATATATATATATATATATACTAGCTAGTGTGTTTTGCATACCTTAACGGTCATGCAAATATTAATTTAAATTTTATAATTATTATAATTTTAAAATAAAAATTATTTTATTATATTTTACAATGAAATTTAATTTTTATGATATTTATTTTATTTTTATTTTATGTTTTAATTTAAAATTGTGGGGAGTTAATTGATCTTATTTATTATTTTCTCTCTTTCATTTTATGCAGTCAACCAATTACCATGACTTACATGTTTATTTTTTGTCTTTTTTTTTTTTAAAAAAAATTTTTAATTGAATTATTTTTTACCAACCATATGAGTCCTCAGATATATATAATAATATATATATATAGGTATATCCCATGTACGAGTGTTTATTTATGCTTGAGTTGTTGCTCACTTATGTTTGATTGGAAGAGCTCCAAGGGAATTTATATTGCATACTCTTGCATCCCTACCTGTATTTCTTTGGACTCTTATATATCTATTTCTCCCAATTGCTCTCTCACGAGTTCTTTATATATGATCCAGTAATCTTTGCCATTCTCGATCATAACTATATCCCATAGTTAACACATTGTGATTAATTTCACACCGTTCAACTTTTGATAAATCCTCCAAATTTGTCTTCAAAGATTCCCTACCTAAAACTAGTGTTGTTAAAACTGGACCGGATCGGACGGTCTAATCGGTTCAACCGTCAACCAACCACTAGAACGAGTTAGTTCAACCTTAAAAACCAAATTAGTAGTTAGACCAGATTTAACCGCCCAAAAAGTTGAACCGACGGTCCAACTGCTAACCAGTGGTCCAACGGCCCACCAATTTTTTTTTTTTATAATTTTACATTTTAAATTTTAAATAAAAAAATTAATGAAATCATATCCAAAACTCACTTAATTTATTTTATTGCATAAAAAATTGTTTGATTTGCATAAAATTTATTACATTTAAAAACCTATCTAGCTATATATGTGTTATATTGTCTTTATTTTATGCCTTTGTATTATTCTAATAACGTACTCTATTTCAGTTTAATAAAAAAAACTAGAAATGATGTATTATTAATTTTAGGATAAATTACACTTTGGTACCCTGTGGTTTGACCCTATTTCACTTTGGTACCCTGTGGTTTGAAACTTGACACTTTGGTACCCTGTGGTATTCTCCATTAACACTTTGTTACCCTTTGGAGCTATTTTGTAATTTTAATCATAACAAATTTTGCAAAAATTACATATTGACCCCAAAAAATTTTCAAAAAATTACAAATAGGTCCCTAGATACATATTATATAGGGACTAAAATGAAAAATTTAAAATTTTTTTGGGGTCAATATGTAATTTTTGTAAAATTTATTATGGTTAAAATTACAAAATAGCTCCAAAGGGTACCAAAGTGTTAATGGAGAATACCACAGGGTACCAAAGTGTCAAGTTTCAGACCACAGGGTACCAAAGTGAAATAGGGTCAAACCACAGGGTACCAAAGTGTAATTTACCCTATATTTTATATATATTAAAAGTACATTAATTTTTATAAAATAATTACTTTTATATATTAATGAAATAGAGTATGTTTATATTTTATAAAATTATTAACTAGAAATGTTTATATTTTATATATATTAAAAGTAATTCATATTTATTATTTATTGTATTATTTGGTTCGACCGATTAAACCGATCAAACCATGAACCGAACACTTGTCCGAGTCATTGAACGGTTCGGTTTTGACAACATTGTCTAAAACAATATTAAATAAATTTATATAGCTCAGAACATTAAATACATATATAGTGATTTAATTGATCAAGACAATAAATTATTTGAAATTAGAAAGTGAACATAACAATGAATTGTTATTAACCTTGCTCTTCCATGGCCAACAACATCTCTGTGTGCACAAAAGAGAGATGGTTGAAGAGAAAAAGAGAAATGGAAAATAGAAAAAATAAAAGAAAAGGAAAGAGAAAGAAAACAGAGAAAAGTGAAAGGGTAAATTGGAAATGTCTCCCATTTCACATTATACAAGATATCAGCACAAAAATTACGAGGTATTCTGATTACCTCTGATTTCGGAGTTTGTGCACGAATTGGAAAGAACTTCCTAAGACTCCTGACCATCTCTCTCCCCAATTCCCATGGCTCATGATGCCACCTTCCCATAATATTGACCAACTTTCGCTATGAAAATTTTTCGATTTCTCAGAGAAGAAAACCTTTTTCTTGGACCTCCCCGACGCCTCTCGAACAAGTCGTCCTTGTAGTTCTTCCACGGGTGGCTCATATATGTGTATGATACACCCAAAATTGTTCTCCTCAACCCTCTCGCCAAAACTAGTTTTGAACTTCCTTCCGTTTGCAAATTCCCCAATGTTTTCAGCTATGATGCTCGTCGTCGACTATATCATGTTTCCACGAGCCTAAGTAATTTTGCGAGATGAGAAAGACAAGGAAGTGCGCAATTGGTTTATAAAAAAATTTGTGTTGTCCTTGAGTCCCTCCAAGAATTACGGATTTATCGCAATGGCTCTTGTCTCCACTTTTCATGATTAATTAACATCTACTTAACTTATTATGATAATAATATGGACATAAGAAAAAAGATCAAAAACCATCGGATATATTCTATTTATCCTCAAATTTCTACTACATCTTCTGTAGAAATTGATTTTATTTTATTAATATTTGATTACTATCGTCGGGCTGATTCTAAAGTAAACTAATAAATAATTTAACAAACTAATATTTTATTTGATTCTAAATAATAGCAATCTTTATTAATAATTTTATTTTATTAATATCTGATTTTAGTTTAATTTACTTTGATTTTAAAGTAAACTAATATTTGATCCTTGAAAGATAATTTAACTAACAACTCAGTCTTTGAAAAATTAAAATTTACATTTAGTCTTTAAAAGATTATAATAATAAAATTTTTAATTCTTAAAATATTAAAATAATATACTATTTAGTTCATAAAAAGGCTAATTAGTATATCAATTTAATTTTTCAAAGACCAAGTTATCAGCTCGGTGATCTTTCAGGGACCAAAATGTCAATTTATTTTTGTTTTTAATATTTTGATTTTTAGTTTTATTATATATTTGTTTTTTATAGGATTATATATTGTTAATCTATTGACCTTTTAGTGTAATATTATGTCAATAATTTGCCGCTGAAATTTAACTATTATTTAAGTAATTTTTGGAATTGAAAACTAAATATTTAATAATTTTAATTTGTTGGAGATATTAAAACTTCAATCTTTAGTTCTTAAAATTTAAGGTAAATTACACTTTGGTACCCTGTGGTTTAAAACCTGACACTTTGGTACCCTATGGTATTCTCCATTAACACTTTGGTACCCTTGGGAGTTATTTCGTAATTTTAACCATAACAAATTTTGCAAAAAATACATATTGACCCTAAATTTTTTTTAAAGTTTTCATTTTAGTCCCTAGATAATATGTATTAAGAGACCTATTAGTAATTATCTGAAAATTTTTTGGGGTCAATATGTAATTTTTGCAAAAATTGTTATGGTTAAAATTACAAAATAGCTCCCAAGGATACCAAAGTGTTAATGGGAAATACCATAGGGTACCGAAGTGTCAGGTTTTAAACCACAGGGTACCAAAGTGAAATAGGGTCAAACCCCAGGGTACCAAAGTGTAATTTACCTTAAAATTTACTTTGAGATTTCTTCAACTTATTGCAAATGTATCAATATTTAATATATTTTAGATACTTAAAATAATAATAAATACTTATTTAAATAATTTCACACCTAAAATTTTGCTCTTAAAAGTTATTACTCAAACAACATTTCAACCTATAATTTGATTTTGCATAATTTAATTATAATTTGATCAAATTATAATCTGATTATAATTGCAGTTAAATCGTTGATAATTAAATATATGTTTTTCTTGAATTTTAAAGTTTATGATGTGTTATCTTTATTTTTACTTTTATCATTCTAATTTATACTCGATTGTAACAAACCTTAGTAAAACAATGCAAACATATTTAATCTGATTAAATTTTAATAATTTTAAAAAATATATTTCTTATTCTTAAGATCTAAATAATTTGATAGAGTTGCATTTAATAATTTAAATTAATATCTAAATAAAGATCATGGTAAAAAAATATTAAATAATTAATATCTAAAGCAAATATTATAAAATTTGTTTACATACCTATTATTAATAAAATATAAAAGATTTGAAAGAGTTAAATTTAATAATATAAAATAATAAATATATAAAATAGGTTAAAAACTAACAAACAAAATCATATACAGCAATATTATAAAATACAAATAAAGATATAACTATAAAAATAAGATTTTGAGTGAGTTAAAAAATTAATAATTGAACTATAAAGATTGTTATATATATATATATATATCATACAATTGCATTTGAATATTTTAGATTTTTTTTTAACGAAATCAAATAATTTTTAAATTTTAATGTACTCCTTTCTCTAGTGAATAAAAAAAATAATTACCATATTTCCATAATTAAAATATCATTCTAAAATATATATTTCATAGTATACCAAAAAATTATCTCATAATTGAAATAGCATAATTTTTATTTTTTACTTATAAAATAATGAAGGTTAAATGGAGAATAAATTAAATAAAATAATTAATTAATCGTAAATAATTTTTTTATTTCAAAAACATTAGTTTATCTATTTTTACTTAAAAAAGTTAATTCAAATTTGCATCTTAAGCCCCCCAAAAAAAGCATCGTCTGAAGTTAAATCTAGTTTAAAGTAAAAATAAGAGGTTATCAATATTAAATAAAACCATACAATAAAAACTTGAATATTGAACAGTAAATAATTAAGATCAATATTATAATTTGGTCATTATTGATTTTTTTCCTCTCGTGAATATAAAATTCATTGTTTATTTATTACGTAGATATGTCTTACAATTAAAATTTTATTTTTAATATTATAAATATATTTTTTAGTTTTAAATTTTAATTAGGGTAAATTACACTTTGGTANTTATAATACATTTTATAATAAAAGAAATAATTAATTAATTTTATATTAAAATTTGTTGAAAAGACATAAGGCAGCTTATTTATTTAGATTTTCTTTTTTAAATTCAAATTCAATGTAAGCATTGTCCTGTCACGTCATATGCTCCAATCGTTTAAAGCAATTGAATATTTTTTTTTTAACAATGGAACTTGGACTACCTACTAAATTATGCAATATATATGTATATTTTTAAACAAATAAAGATTTCGACTGCTTTTGTGGTAGGTATTTCTGAAGCAAATTATTTTAGACATTTTTTCTACTGAAAAGCAGTAGAAAAGGGGTGATAATACTCTTGAATGACAGCAGTAGTTAATTGGTAGTAAATGGTAGTAGAAATTCTTAAGTTTTGTTGTAGTATATGATGATTAGATCAACTCATGGGAGCCCATCACTACTTTTGAATAAATAAAATAATTTCATACTTGTGATAATACTTTTTCTATAGTAATCACACAATTCCTTACGACATATTCAAGTGCAAGTTCATAGGCTTCTCCATGGCAACCATATATAGTAACCATGGACTTTTGTACAACATGACTCTAGTTATTGTGTAGAAAGACTGATAAGTTTTTTTTGTCACTATTTGATTAATTTTTTCAATGGCTCCAACTGTAGCAAAGACCCAGCAACTTTTTATATATACATATATAAATCAACATTTACCTCTTACTCTCTTTCTTTATATATTGGTCTATCATCCAACTTGCAGTATGAATAAATTGTCATGTGGTTTAATCTTATACATTATATTGTTCTTACTTGTGGTATGAATAAATTGACATGTAATTTAATCTTATGCATTACATTAATCTTACGATTAAAAATAATATAATAATTAAGTACATCTTAAACAAATAAATAAAAGAATATGGAGAAAATTGACTTTTGACTCCTACAATATAATATTAATAAGTTTACATAATAATTCAAAATCACAAAATTAATAATTAAATGATTATTGAATAAAATTTATTTTCCTCATAGTTGGACTATAAATAATGAAAATGAATCTATAAAATGTTGGAATTCAATTCTAGAAAGTTGAGCTATAACTTTTTAGTTTTTATTTATTTAATGTTGTTAATTATATATTGAATAATTTTATATTTTATTATAGTTTTGACCGACTACCATAAGGTCCATTGATCGCGCAAGTTGCGATGCGCAAAAAAAGACCGGCTAGATAATATAATGGACTTGTCGAGTCGTATTCTCTTGAGAACTCCGCTTATAAAGACTTTAAGCGATTCCAAGAAGCCAGAACTAAATAAAATGCAATAAAACTATACACTAAAGTTATCAAAATTGGTTTGTAAAATGTCTGTTTAAAGGATTAGAATAACTAAGGATTAAAGTATAAAAAAACAAATCAAAACAAACTAAAAGTTGGAAAGATCAAAAAGGGGAAAACACTCGGAACAACAGATGGGTTCGGCTCTCATTGCACAAAAAATGATATCGAGAGTTTTGCAAAAAGGGACTAATTAAATTGATATTCCATGAAAACTCATAGAAAGGTTCAATTAACTTAGCCAATTAGCTCTTAAACAATCTTCTAATCAATCAAATTAATTAAACCACAATCCAATTAGTCACAATTCCTTGAGCTTGTTCAATCAACAAACATACATTCATCAACTAAGATAAATCACACAATCATCACAATCCGATAGAGATAAACAACATAGAGTATCAAATTAATGACTCAAAGTGTGATACAATAGAATTCAAACTTAAGAAATATAAACTAAGTCATCAATTACATCAGAGTTTCATCAAAGTTCAACAACTACGACAAACCCTAAGAAGAAAAGATGATAAAGTATAGAAATTAAGACGATGAAATTGGTGCTCAAGCCTCATCCTCCAAGCTCCGAGCAAGGAATCTAGCCCACCATTGGGTGGAGAGCAGCTCCTCCAAGTGATTCAGCCGTGGAAGGTGAAGGAAGATGAAGATGGAAGACGGGGGAGCGAGTTGGAGGAGAATGGGTGATGGAATGTCCAATATAATGAGAGATTAGGGTGGATATATGTTAAATGATGAGTTAGGTCGGTTTAGGAACAATATTTCGAGTCCCTAAGGTTAAGTTTCGGGTTATATGAGTGGAAAATCAGGTTTGGTTAATTTGCAAAATTACGAATTCAACATGAAAAAACGCGATTTGGCCGTTGGCTCGCCGGCAAGGCAAGAGGCGGCGGACCAACAACGGATGCCCTGGAAGCACTTTGTAAAATGCTCGTTTTGGCCCTGTTCTGACTCCGATTGACCTCCAGTTTGTCCCAAATGATTTCTAAGAGATTTTACTCCATGAAACCTGAAATTTCAACATAAAAATATGTAATATCTCAAGCCAAAAATATAAAAAGTTTAACCCGAGAAAACTATACTTTTAGATGATAAAAGAGCAAAGTTGCAATTATAAACTCTAGGCTCTAATTAACCTATCTAGAGGCCAAAACCATTCTAGTTAGCTTATAAAACATTATAAAACACATTTAAAGACCTTTAGATAGTATGATATAATCCGCGTCGATTAAACATATATAATATAGATATAGATATATGTAGAAAAATATATTTTTTATTTGGTTATGAAAGAGAATTTTTTGTACATAAAGTTATGAAAGTTAGTGGGAACAAAGTCCCAATTACCGAATAACTAACAAAAAGAATAGGAGTTATAAAAGCTCGCCGTTATCCTCGAGTGAAGAGAAGTAATTTTATATTCTATTAGACCAGGCAAATTAGAAGAAAAACAAAAACTTAACAAATTCAGTTAGCCAAATTTAATAGACAGATATCAGTTGATCACTCATTTGTCATCATAATAAAAAGTAGGTTAAAATATCATTTTGGTTCCCAATATTTACCATAAATTTCATTCTGATCTTTAATATTTTTCTGTTTCATTTTGGTCCATAATTTTCTCAACAGTTATGTTTTGGTCCTTAATAAGTTTTACAATTGGTTTCTAACTATTGAATTTGATCATATCTTTCATGTTTCAACTCCAAATGTAACAAAATTGGTGCTATGAGTTACTTATAATAAGTTCTTTCTTATTTTAGTTAGAGTCATTGACAAACGAAGTCAAATCGAATTTGAAAGTTGGTCGCTTGTTTTATGAATTTAGTTATATCTCTATCATTTTAAATCCGAATGCATCTAAATCGAAGCTACAAGTTACTATTGACGAGTTCTTTCTTTGTCCAATACGTTGCGGCTTTAGCAAATAAAATCAAATAGTATTCCAAAAGTGAGTATTGTCAAAATACTTTTACCAACTTTCAAAATACTATTTAATGTCATTAGGGTAAACATTAGGGACCAAAATGAGGTTTAGGCCTAAAAAGTAAAAACATCTACCCCTATTTATTGACATTTCACTGTTGATATCTTAATTAGGCCAAATTATTGTACTTTTGGTCTTTTGAGATCTAATTTGACCTCATTTGTTGGCAATATCAATGAGATATATAGAAAAAAAATTTGTAAAGAGTACTTTGTAATTATGAACTCAGCTCATCACATTTAACTTGAAATAAAGAGATATGTCTAATTTCACTCATTTGACTGTGAAACGAGCTAATGGCACACTTTCAGGGTCTGATTTGACTTTATTTGTTGAGGATCCCAATTAAATAGAGAAATGACTCATAAAAAATAAAACGTAGCTCTGAACTCGTTGCAATCAAGGTTGAAACAAAAGAGATATGTTTCCATTCAATCGTTGAGATCAAAAAGTAAAAAATTATGAAAACATGTAAAACTAATTATGCAAAAAAAAAAAAATAGTAAAAGGGCTAGATTTAAATTTACCCCAAAGATATAGGACCAAAGTAATAATTTGGCCATTTAATTAAAGATATAAGATGTTGCATATATATATATATATATATATATATATNGAATTGTTACTTCATGTGTATATATATATATATATTGATAATATTCAATCAAGGAAAACAAGGTAACTGAAAGGAATTGTATAATACTGTATAATATATATATATATATATATATATATTAATTATGATTGTTGAGTTTTTTTCGATCTTATGTAGGATATTTTTTAGTAAAATCATAGTAAGATCGTAAGTAGTCGTAAGATCACAAAAAGAAATTTTTATTTTTTTATTTAAAAATCTTTAAACACTATATGTATTTATAATATGAGAAACTATTAGTACAATAAAAATATTAATGACTTAATTCTTATGATATTTAATGATAAAATAAATGATTATGATATTACAAATGTAACAGAGTTTGAGTTTAATTAACTTAGAAGATAGTTTCTCTTATGATTAATAGATGGTGAAGACAAAGATGAAAAGGTAAAAAATGAAATATTTGAAGTTCAACAAGTAAAAAGTATTAAATATCTTGACACTAATGATGATTTTTCAATTTATGATGATGGAGCAGGAAAGGATGCCATGAAAGATGATAATAATTATTATATGGATGTATCATATAATTAGATATATT
Source organism: Chamaecrista fasciculata (assembly GCA_003254925.1). Lineage (NCBI taxonomy): Eukaryota > Viridiplantae > Streptophyta > Magnoliopsida > Fabales > Fabaceae > Chamaecrista > Chamaecrista fasciculata. The sequence continues at coordinate 88,017 of QANZ01004969.1, forward strand.
TGATTTTTTTTTTCTATATTTAATAAATTATGTATGAATATTAATTTTTTATTTTTATGAATAAATGTCTTGTGTACATATTTGAAATATACTATATTAGTTTATATATATATGTATATATATTATTTTATAAAAGTGGTAGCTAGGTTTTTATGATACACAATCCGATCTTACAACTTAAAATTCAACAATCTATTTTATTGGACTTGTATATAAATATAAATATAAATATAAATATAAATATAAATATAAATATAAATATGGAGGATATTATTTGTTCAAAATATCTAAAACAATTTAATATTACACCCTCCTACATTACATCTTATTAACTATGAAGCATGAACACTGACACGGACACAGAACATGACACCGAGACGGACACACCAACACGTCAAATTCTTAAAGTTACATGACACGACACGACATATATTTATATATATAAATAATTAAAAATTCATAAATTTGTATGAAAACTTTAAAATTATATAATATATGTCATATGTGTCATTATTTTATATTGTTTATCATGTTGAAATTATAAAAAAAATAATTTTATATTTTAAAACTTATGAATATGTGTCTTATGGGCATCGTGCGGGTGTCAGACACGGACACGTGTATGACACGGCAACACACCCTCAAAATGAAGTATCCATGCTTCATAGCTCATTAAACTTTATTTTATTTCTCTAATGGAAGACTTTGTAGCATATATTTCCAACAATTATAAGTTCCAAGTAAATTTTAATATCTCTTTTGTCGTACTCTAAAAAAAAACATTTAATCTCTAGCTAGTCAATTTTTACATGAAACTACTTTTGTCACAGTATGTACAAATGATAACCATTAATTGGAATTGTCAAGGGAACACTCATACAAGTGTTGACATATCATTGAATACACATATAGAGGAAGAAGCCAAATTATGCCACTATACCAAAAGCCATGCATGTCCTTATAAGGAGAGGGATCACCTAAAAATTGGACTCTAGTTTTAAAACGACCAATCAATCGCCATTTATATCTCAACCACAAATCTATAGCAACAAAACTACGACTACTCAATTAATTAATTCATCGCAAGGCTACATTATTTTCCATCAAATTAATATATATGGAACATATATATATATATATATATGTATGTATAGACTTGTGATATATATTAATTGAATTTCGGAAGAGTCACTATATATACCAATATAGGACGGTCCAACTTCATGAAGACACGTGGACGCCTACCCTGAGCTCCATGCACGATAGCTAAGTGTGCGTCTTCTTTCTTCCATGGCCTATACTATAGTGTAAATGATGTGTTTCAGTGTGTGTATCTATATATATATATATATATATATATATGTATAAATAGGGACAGAAATGTCATTCAAGAGCTTTTAAATTAGAGAAAATTTATTATTTGGTCCCTCAATTATTGAAATTGTCAATGATTTGGTTCGTGAGGTCAAATTTAGGAACCAAAATATATAAATTCAAGGATCAAATAATGTAAATTTAGTACAAATTTAGGGATTAAAAAGCATAAAATTATTTTAAATTCAGAGATCAAATAATATTAATTTAACAGAAATTCAGGGACCAAAAAATATAAAATTAATTAAAATTCAGGGACTAAATAATATTAATTTAGTATAAATTCATGAACCAAAAAGTACGAAATTAGTTTAAATTCGAGGACCAAATCGTCACTAGGTACCAAATAGTTGATAAATGAAATATTGCAGAAACCAAACTGTATATTTTGATTATTCAGAGACTGTTTAGTTGACGCGTGTGAATTCAGGGACCAAATACTAAATTTTTTCTTTAAATTATTTTGACATAACATATAAATTAGTCTTGAAAAGTACACAAATTAATCTTTTAATATTTAAAAATTCAGTTTTTATTTTTATTTTGGAAAAGACTTAAGTAAAGTTCTTTATATCTTTGTTATAAGGTTCCTCAATAAATACAACAAACAACAACAACAACAACCAAAGCCTTATCCCACTAGGTGGGGTCGGCTATATGAATCAACTGACGCCAACGTGTTCTATCCTTGCACATGTCAACCGTAAGGTTATTGATAGCTAGATCTTTTCGGATAGTTTCTTGGATAGTTTTCTTTGGTCTTCCCCTTCTTCGGGTTATAGGATTCTCTACCATTTGATCAACTCTGCGTACCAGGGCCTCTAAAGGTCTTCTTTGCAGATGCCCAAACCACCTAAGGCGTGTTTCGACCAATTTCTCAATGATAGGCGCCACACCAACCTCCTCTCTGATGACTTCATTCCTGATCATATCCTTAATAGTATGACCACACATCCAACGAAGCATTCTCATCTCAGTCACGTTGAATTTTTGCTCATGTTGCCCTTTTATCGCTCAACATTCAGTACTATACAATAGAGCGGGCCTTATTGCCATGCGGTAAAATTTTCCTTTTAGTTTAAGCGGCACTTTTTTATCATAGATAACCCCTGAGGCCATTCTCCACTTCATCCACCCTGCCTGAATCCTGTGATTAACATCCTCTTCTATTTCCCCTTTGCTTTGCAAAATCGTTCCCAAATACTTAAAGCTTGTAACTTCTTGTAACTGATGATCACCGAGTTTCACAATATCTGTAGGATCCCCTTCTCTGCCACTGAACTTACACGCCATAAACTCTGTCTTACTTCTACTGATACGAAAACCATAAGTCTCCAAAGTTTGTCTCCACCTTTCTAGTGTTGCATTGACTTCGCCTTTGGAGTCCCCGACCAAGACAATGTCATCAGCAAAGAGCATGCACCTTGGTGCCGCCTCTTGTATATGTTCAGTGAGTACATCCAGTACCACATTAAAGAGGTATGGGCTCAGAGCGGAGCCTTGATGAAGTCCTATGGTAATAGGAAAATCCCTCGTCGCTCCACTCTGTGTTCTCACACAAGTTGTAACCCCGTTATACATGTCTTGAATCGCCCGTATATAAGCTACACGAACTCCTTTCTTCTCCAAAGCCTTCCACAAAACATCCCTTGGTACTCTGTCATAAGCCTTTTCTAGATCGATGAAAACCATGTAAAGATCCTTATGAGCGCTCTGATATCTTTCCATCAATCTCCTCAGTAAATAAATGGCTTCTGTGGTAGACCTTCCAGGCATGAAACCAAATTGATTTTCAGAAATACGTGTTTCAGCCCTCAGCCTCCTCTCAATAACCTTCTCCCATAATTTCATAGTATGGCTCATGAGTTTGATTCCTCTGTAGTTCCCGCAGTTCTGAATATCTCCTTTGTTTTTGTACACAGGAATAAGGGTACTCTTCCTCCATTCATCCAGCATGTTCTTGGAACGCAAAATCACATTGAAAAGTTTGGTTAACCAGCTCACTCCCTTGCCTCCTAAACTTTTCCACACCTCAATTGGTAGATTATCCGGTCCAACTTCTTTCCCATTATCCATCCTTCTCAGAGCTTGTACCACTTCCTGCCTTGAATTTTGCAATAAAAGCTGTAATTGAGGTCCTCTTCCTTACTTATTCTATCTGAATTGTAACTTGTCGTCTGACCCTCGTTGAAGAGTTTGTGAAAATAATCCTTCCATCTATCTTGAATGTCATGATCCTTAACCAAGATTTTACCCTCCTCATCCTTGATGCATTTCACTTGATCGATATCTCTTGTCTTACGCTCTCTACTCTTAGCAAGTTTGAAGACTCTTCTCTCTCTATCTTTAGTCCCGAGAGCCTGATAAAACCCTTCGTAAGCTTGGTTTCTTGCCTCAGCCACTGTCTTCTTAACATCTTTCTTAGCTGCCTTATAATTCTCCCAACTTTCACTATTTCTTGTAGCTTGCCATTCTTTAAAACATTTCCGCTTGACCTGAACCATATCTTGTATGCTTGCATCCCACCACCATGATTCTTTTCCTTTAGGCCCAACACCTTGTGATATACCCACAGTTTTAGCCGCAACCAACCTAACACTTTCAGCCATAGTGTTCCACATGTGATTAGCATCGCCTTTTACCTCCCACACCCTCTCTGCTAGCATCCGTGTTTTGAAGAGCTCTTGAGCTTCACCTTTTAGTTTCCACCACCTTGTTCTAGGGCTTAGTTTATGCTTATTTCTTCCAACTCTCTTTTTAACAAGAACATCCATAACCAACACCCTATGCTGGGTAGTTAAACTTTCACCAGGGATGACTTTGCAATTTGTGCACAGTGCTCTATCCGATCTCCTTACTAGAAAGAAATCGATTTGAGAACATGTTGCCCCGCTCTTGTATGTGATAAGATGCTCTGTTCTCTTTTTAAAACACGTGTTTGCTATGGCGAGATTAGAAGCTAAGGCAAAGTCCAAAATAGCTTTACCCTCTACATTAACCACACCAAAGCCAAAACCACCATGGAAACCTTCATATCCTCGAGGTTGACACCCCACATGGCCATTAAGATCTCCTCCTAGGAACACCTTTTCTTCCGCTGGTATGCTCTGTAGTAGATTTTTGAGGTTTTCCCAAAAAAGAAGTTTGTCTTGCTCACTCAAACCAACTTGTGGGGCATAAGCGCTAATAACATGGAAGGTCTCCCGATCCACCACCAGTTTAAGAGATATAATCCTGTCTCCCATTCTTTTAATATCCACCACTTTGTCCCTCCACTCTTTGTCAATGATAATACCCACTCCATTCTTGTTTTTTGACTTTCCTGTATACCAGAGCTTGAAACCTGAGGTGTCCAATTCTTTCGCCTTAGCTCTTGCCCATTTAGTCTCTTGCAGACACAACACATTAATCTTCCGTCTGATCATGGTGTCGACTAACTCCATCACCTTCCCTGTAAGCGTGTCAACATTCCAAGTACTGAACCTCAACTTGCATTTGGGGACTAACTTCTTTACCCACACCCGTCCATGAAGATGTGGGAACCCTTGCCTATTTAACACTACATCCGAGCGTTGATGCAACTGTTGGGAAATCACAGAGGGAGCGCAGCGGAAAAAACTTAATTTAAGAATGCTAACTCTGTGATTCCTTCCAAGATCCACTAACTATGTTTA
>QANZ01004973.1:0-20700 GCA_003254925.1 Chamaecrista fasciculata
CACCAGACGGGATGGTTATTGAGCAATCCATTGAGATACGCTTCACCGCCACCAATAACCAGGCAGAGTACGAGGCTCTCCTAGCTGCCCTGGAGCTGGCCCTCACGGTCAACGCCCAGGAGCTGACAGTCAACAGCGACTCACAATTGGTGGTCCAGCTAATGAAGGGGGAGTTTGAGGCCAAGGAAGAAACCATCCTCAAGTATCACGCCAAAGCGCGGCGCCTAGCTGCCAAATTTCGAAAAGTCGAGTTCCGACACGTCCCCCGGGATCAGAACTCCCGCGCCGACAAATTAGCGAAGCTGGCAAATAAGCCCAGCAAGGCTGGTAGAGACTCCATCATCTGCACCACTCTCGAGCAACCCTCCATCAACGAGGAGGAAGTCAATCAGATCGATGGGGTATCCACCTGGATGACGCCCATTGTGACCTACCTCAAGGATGGTACCCTCCCCGCCGACCGAGCAGAAGCGCGGAACTTGACCAGAAGAGCTGCACGGTACTTCCTATCCGGCGAAACACTTTACAAAAAGGGATTTTCGTCCCCATCACTGAAGTGTGAACCCCCGGAGGAGGCAAACTACATCCTCCGTGAGCTGCACGCCGGAGTATGTGGCTCCCACCAGGCCCCGGCAGCTTTGAAAAGGAAAACGCTGCAAGCTGGCTTCTACTGGCCGGGAATCATCAAAGACGCAGACCGGTTGGTGAAGACATGTGACAAGTGCCAGCGCCACGGAAACCTCATACACACGCCGGCAGAGGATATGCATCCCCTGCAGGCACCGTGGCCGTTCGACATATGGGGCATAGACATCCTGGGGCCATTTCCACAGGCCACCAACCAGCGGAAGTTCTTGGTAGTCGCCGTTGACCACTTCACCAAGTGGGTAGAGGCAGAGCCCCTGGCATCTATCACCTCGGCGGCAATCATCAAGTTCGTCACAAAGAATATAATAACTCGATTTGGCATCCCACACACTCTCATAACAGACAATGGGCGCCAATTCATTAGCCAGCAGTTCCGAGAGTTCTGCAAAAGTTACCACATGAGGCTGAAGACCACATCCGTGGAGCACCCCGCCACAAACGGACAAACGGAACTGGCTAACAGAATCATCCTCAAGGGATTAAAGAAACGCCTGGATAGCGCCAAAGGGCGATGGGTTGACGAGTTGCCTTCGGTTCTGTGGTCTTACCGTGTCACAAAACAGACAGCAACCAAGGAAACCCCCTATGCTCTGGCCTACGGCTGCGAAGCCATGATCCCCGCTGAAATCGGAGCAACCTCCGACAGAGTCCTCTACTACGAGGAGCAACAGAACCAGGCCCAGCGCCAGGCATCCTTAGACATCTCTGAGGAAATGAGGGAGACAGCACTGATCCGGATGGCTGCATACAAGCAGAGGATAGCGAACTACTTCAACACCAAGGTCAAAAAACGTACATTGCACGTCGGAGACCTGGTCCTGAGGGAAGTCGCCAACAACAGGGTCAACCCCTCGGAAGGCAAACTGGGACCCAACTGGGAAGGTCCATATCAGATTTATGAAACACTCCCAGGAGGGGCCTACCGCCTAGAGACCATGGGAGGAAACCATCTTCCAAACCCATGGAATATAGCTAAGTTAAAGAAATATCTGTCTCCATGACAGCACTCATGTAACTTTTTTCAAAGTTTAATGAAAATCATGTTTCTTCTTATCGCTATTTCTTCCCTCTTTATCTTTCTATTATGAATGATTAAAAGAGCCCTCGGTCCTCTACGCAGGCAGGGAGGGACGCCTCCCCTACGCCTCGGACACTTGAGCTCCAACGCTCTGCAGGTCAGAGTTACCTGCTCCGGCTAGCCACATCACGGGCAAACTCACGAAGTAAACAACGTGACTCACACAGTAACCAATCGTTACAATATATCGTATACGCTATAACACAAGCAAAAAACAGAAATGGCACCAAGCGCCAACAATACTTTTCATATAAACAAATATTGTATACAAAGTCATCAATTTACAAATTTACAAAGTTCATTACATCAAGAAGGGGGAGGGGGGTTACAAGTGTTTACAGCAAATAACATTCACATACCCCCCGGCGGCAATACAGGATCATCGACAAGGTAGTCGTCGGTCGAACAGTCAGCCGGCTCGGGACCCTTCGGAGGGGCCTCACCTCCATCTTCCCTGTCACCATCCTCATCAAACAAACCTAAACCAGGTCTTCCTTCCTGGGGAGAAGGAGAGACACCCGTAGTGGTTGTGGGAGCACTCGGAACGTTCACCAACACGCCGAGCAGCATCCTCCCCACGTCCAACTTGCCACTTGAGGATTCCCCTCTCTCCATTGGGTCAGCAGGGCGTTCCGGGCATTTCTCCAGGGGACGGACCCGGTCAACGATTACGCCGTTGGCCACCTCCCGCATAGGATGCACTTCATTCAGACTCCGGGCAGCCTCCAGATAGAAGTGGACCACTTGCCTTACTCCGTTGATGAAGCCTTTCTCATAGAAGCATTTCCCCTCCCACTGGAGTTGGGCCCTCTCATTTTCCAGGGTCTCCTCTAATCTCCTGGTCATAGCATCAAGGGACATACTGTGAGTCGTTGCCATCCGGCCCATGGCGGCTTCATGGTCACGTTTCAACTCATTGATAGCAGCGGAATGCTCCCGACGAAGAGCATCCATCTCCGCCGCCCAGCGACCCCGCTGGACAGCTAACTCCTCAGCAGCCACCCGCGCCGCCTCTCCCCCCTCAGCGCGAACGGTCTCAAGGCGAGCTTCAAACGACTCCCGCTCGGAGTCCAGGGCATTCTCAACTGCACTTTTTTCCCCCCGGAGTTTGTCCAGCGACGACTCATAGCCCTCTACAAGGCGTTCGAGCTCTTTGCCATGCTCCTCCGCCTGGGCCCTCAGCAGCTCATCAAACTTGGATACCCCCACGGCGCGGGCATCCTCCAACTGCTTCACCAATTCCCCCCTCTCGGTGGTAAGCTGCGCCACCTGCCCCTCCAAGAGGGCCACCCTCTTTTCAGACTCGGCCAACCGAGCCTTGTGCATACTATTCCTACCTCGGATGTCCTCGAACTGTTGGTAAAGCACGGCTATCCGGCGACATGATTCCAAGCCGAGCTTAATGGCATCGCTGGCGACATCCCGAGGAAGTTTGGCCACCAGGTCATCCATGTAGTCTTTGCCGGCCTTCGTACAGGAAGACTCCATGAATAAGAAGGGGTTGATACTGCTGCCCAAGATGTCTGCTGGCAACACCCCCCCTCGTCGACGGCTGAGGATACCGAGGGTTCAAAACATCTAACGGTTCCGCCACCACCCCGCGTGACGGTCCCGCGGCAGGGCCGCCATTACCTCCCCCTCGAACAGCCTCCTCTCCACCAACTGAAACTCCGCCCCCACGTGGTGAAGTCGCGCCACCAGCCGGAGGAACAATCCCCCCGGGCATAGTTGCAGCCAGTCCGGCAGCCTGGGCCCCCTCACCCACTCCATCTCTACTCGGCGGAACCTCCCCAGCAACTGGAGGAATCAACTCCCCAGACAAAGTTGTAGCTGTCCCAGCGTCTGGACCCGCCTCATCTGCTTGGCTGTTGGCCCCTCCCTCCCGGGGCGGTGACGGTGTGTGCCCTCCGGCCCCCAAGTCTGGCTCCCCGGATGACGAGGGACCTTCCTCAGTGACCAAATTCTCATCTCCCGATGGCGGGGTACCTCCCCCTGATGGCAAGTCTTCCCCCTCCGGCGGAGACGCAGCCTCCTCAATGGCCGGCAACACGCTTAACGAAGGGACCCCTCCCTCCTCAGCTGGTGGAACGTCGGATGTCCCACTTCCACTCACTAGCTGACTTATAGTCAGCAAATCATCTTCACCAGAGCCTCCGCCTGACGACGAGGCACTGTCAACTTCTATCACCCCCCCATCGGCATCCCCCTCGGCTTCGGCGGCACCCTCCAAGGCGGCCGGACTGTCTGAGGAACCCCGCGAAGCCGAGTAATACTGCGAGGACCCCCGCCGCTTCAGGACTGCACCCGGATCCTCCTCCTCTTCATCCTCATCTTCATACAAGATCAGTTTGGGCCTCTTCACCCTCGGACCCTCCTCTGACGAAGAACCGCGAACAAGGGGCCTCGCCATGGCAGTGGAGGCCACAACGGCGGCAACAGTCACTCCTCTCTCCGTGGCCCGAGAGGCACCCCTCCCGAGTGGGCTTCCAGCGGAAACGGTCCTTTCCCTCTTCTTCTTCTTCTTCGGGGGAGAAGCATCCCTACCACCCTCCGCAGCCGCGGAGGGGAGGAGGGGCAGGCGGAGGGTGGCCTCGGAGGCAGGTATCACGAAGCTACCACAGCAGGAGGTGGCCTTGGTGAAATACTCCAACCGCCCCCGGAAACCGAGGTGATGCATCACTGATACAACAAACCAGACACGGAACAATCAGACAAAGCAAACTCAAACAGAGAACTAAGAGGAAAAACAGAACGTTATTCAATTGACACTTACCCCACGTCTTGTAGTCATTCCCGTCCTGCTTCGCCGCCGTTAACAACCGTTTGACGGCACGGTGCTCCTCGGGGCTCAAGTTCTCCCTCGCCAACGCCCTCTGCCCAACGATGGGCTCCGCCCAGGACAGAGGAAACCGAGGATAACCCTCGTCATCTAAATACCACGGACGCCGGTCAGTCGGCTCCCAAGAAACGAAGAAGTGGTAGTTCGTCCACTTCTTCACGCTACTTACATTGGCAGACAGTACGCCATATCTGCCGGGCTTGTTCATGCAGTGAAGACTAACCCACCCGCCGTTCTTGCTCTCCACCCGGTAGGCATAGAACAAGACCTTCGCTGTCAGCTCCACTTCCAGCTCCGCCGCCACATTTTGGAGAATGGCGAGAAGCCGCCACGAGTTGGGATGCAGTTGAGCCGGAGCGCAGTTCATATAATTTAGGACCTCCATCTCAAAGTCCGAGAACGGGAACCTTATGCCCACATTCTGGAGAACGTATTCGTTAAACAAAAAACCCCCTTCGTGGGCAAAACCGTACCTCTCACTACCAAAGCCCTCAACGCCCTCTTTAATGTGGCAGGCAACATGCCCCAGTACCCTCATCGGAGTACTCGGAGCGAAGAATGTCTCGTTCAAAGTCGCGAGTTCAGCAGGCTCCGCGAACTTTGATCTCTCCAACTGGATTTTCGGGTCGATTGGCACATTGGAGGGTAATCCCTGTGGCGACGCCCAGGCCATCACACCTCGAGCACGGCACAGAGCCTCGGCGCCGTCGGCCTCCACGTGCAGCAGCTTCGATTGTATGCTCCACCATAGGTCAGGCTCCATAGTAGGACCCCCCCAGCCAACCTTCATATCCTTCCTCTCGTTTACTGTGAACCCTCTCTTCACAGCCGTTACCGGATCAAGGTAACGGGCAACTGGGATTCCGTCATCAGGAATCGACGACGAAGCTCCACCCTTCCCCCTCTTGTGGCTCGGGATCTTCTGCGTTGGTTTCACTATTGTCGCTGAGTATACCTTGCTCGAGTTTGGGTTTTTGGGTTTTTTCTCTGAAGAAATCGTGGGAAGCGAAAATTTGGGGAAGAGAGGGAAATGGTGGTTTATAAAGGGCCGTACAAAATTCAAAAATAAAGCAGGCAGTTGAAAAGACGCTGCCAACGTCAGCAACTTGGGAAACCGAAGAACTTCCTCCACACATTTCTTTTTTCCNAGTCTCATATCTTTGGGTTAGGTTCCAATTTGGTCTCATATTTTTTTTGTTGCAGATTTGATCTCATATCTTTGGGTTAATCGCAGAATTGGTCTTATATCTTTAGGTCATGTTTAAAAGTGGTCTCATATCTTTACCAAAGGATTAATTAATGGTTGATCCTTTTGTAAAGATATATGACTAATTATACAACTTAACCAAAAAACATATAGGACCAAATTGGGACTTTTTACAAAGTATGGGACCAAAATTGCAACAAAAATAACATACAAGATTAAATTGGGAACTGAACAAAAAATATGGGACCAAATTTACACTTTGCCCTTATTTGATTGAATATTTTTTTTTGGCCTGATATTTGATTGAATCTAATGATGACTAATGTTAGGACTTTCCAACGATTTCATTAATATTGCTCAACTCTAGAGGATACCTAACACAGCCTCGAGATAAAACCACACGTGGAAGTACAGCCATCACGTGACTACAGTTGTTGCCACTCTTATAAGGGAGAGGAATCAGAGAGAAAAAGAGACATACATGCCTTATGTATAAGGGAAGGGAAACATCACTTGTTGTTACCTTTATCGTTTTTCTAAACTTTCTTTTTCATTGCAGGTTATGTGTTTGTAAAAATGTCAGCAAAAAGAGTATACCCACCGAGAGAATGGTTGGTTAAGTGACTTAATATCATTGAAGTAAGGTTCTAAATTTAAAACTTTGTTAATACAGTTATCTTTATTGAGATTTGAAAGACTCTTATATCATAGTCAAGTAGAGAACGTGGGTCGAATTTGGATTAGTTAGAGCAGAGGTCCCAAATATCGGGTAAGGAACAAAAATATAAACATTGTAACTTCATTACTAAAATTTCTGATTGCTTCAAATTTTACTTTTGATCAAAGTATACTATTAGTTTCATATCTTTTGCTCAGGTTGTCTCAATTCTGTATTTTTTATTGTTGCACTTTGGTTTCATATTTTACTCAGGTCTCAATTTGGTCCTGTATCTTTTTTGTTGTACTTTTGGTCTCATATCTTTTGGTCAGGTCGTAGAATATATCTCATATTTTTGCAAAAGGTTCTACATTGTGAGACTGGAACTAATGGTGAAACTTTTTGCAAAAATATGGGACCAAATCTGTAGCAGAAAAGATATGAGACCAATTCTACATCTGACCAAAAGATATGAAACCAAAAGTGAAACAAAAAAATATACGAAATCAAATTGAGACCTGAGCAAAAATATGGGACCAAAAGTGTATTTTGGCCTTTATTTTTTAAATGTTCTAATGATGCCCTTGATTCATGTCATGCGAGAGCCATTCAGGGATTCATTCTAATCAGAAGCAACTGGAGTTCTGAAATCCTGTGAGTTAAGGATAGTCACACACAAGTTAAGGATCATTAAGGTGTATAACCTATGCAATATTTGGTGTGTGATCTCAAGTCATCCAAAGAAATATTAAACAACCATTAATTAATTACCTTCCAGATTAAGAAAAGGCTATATAGAAGAGTATCCATGTTTGCCTCCTGTTTTTAGTTTGTTCACATTAAGGCACTGCTACCTGGAGGTGTTGGCTGAAGGCTTAATCCTAATTAGGCTTAATTAATAACCAAACCCCATTTTCCAAAAACTCAATTGTCTTCTTTATGTGCTTTGTTTTTGGATTTGGATGAGTTCAAATGATAGAAAATCCTTCCCTGTCTATCATCTTCCCAAAGTTGCCATAGCAGCTAGCTGTTCCTTAACCCCAATGGATTAAGTATAGAAGAAAATTGTTCAGGTACTGCATCTAATTAATCACTATACTCTTAATTGTTTACTTGCATTTTTATTTCATTCTGGGTCTGCTATATCTGAAATTTGCAATGAAAAACTCAATGTGTTTCAACTTTCAAGTGTTGAGAAAAACTATATTTTAGTCCTCGAAAGATTGGGTAAGTTGCAATTTAGTCCTTCAAAAATCATTATCGTCGAATTAATCCTTCAGATTAATCCTTCAGAGATGACATTCCTTGCAATGTCACCTTTATACCCAAATTTTATTTGTAATATGATGATTCAATTAAAAGAAGATTAACTTAAGAATTTTTTTACTTAAATAGAAATTTGACTTTATGAAAGTAATATTATAGTAATTTAGTAATTAACATTTAAAATGAATATATAGGTAACATTGAAATGAGTTTATCTTTGAAAAACTAAATTGAAAGTCGATCGCTCTATCTATCTATGACTAAAATTTGCATTAAAAAACTCATTATGGGGCTTCAAGTGCTTGTGAATTTTTGATCATACTGTACGTTTTGGATTTGGAAGAGATCAAGCATCCCTTTCGTATGTACTATCTTCCATGCTTCCCAATGTTGCAGTGACACTAGTTGTTTAATTACTTTACCCTATAAGGAAATTCAATATAGAAGACACTTGTTGATCATCTGGTGAATTTAACCACTTCACTGTTTGTTATTGACTTGCATTTGTGTTCCTATATTTGCAATGAGAAAAACTTCATGAAAAATGCTAATTCTTGTGGCTTTACCTCCTTTTTCTGCAGAATTTGACCATTAGATACAGAGAAAAATAAAAACATGCATATATCTCTACTCCCAGGACAGCTAAAAGACCTATGGGATCTATGGGGCCTAGAAGCACTTGTGCTTTCAAGCTTCACCTTACAGCTTATTCTCACAGTCTATGGCAGCCGACGAAAGGACATTCCAGGTTTCTGGATTCGACTAACTGTTTGGTCCTCATATTTACTCACTTCTTCTTTTGCTAGAATCATCCTAGGCAAGCTCACTGTAATCCCTGAAAGTGACACAAATGAAAGGAACATCAGAAGAGAACTTAAAGCATTGTATGCACCATTGCTTCTGGTCCAAATTGGAAACCCAGATGACATAACTGCATACTCAATTGAAGATAACAGATTAGGGGTAAGGCAACTTCTTAGCCTTGTTTTGCAAGTTGCTGTTGTAATGTGGATTATTGTCAAGAGCTGGACACATTCTTGGCTCTCTTATCTTTACTTGCCTTTGTTTATTTCTGGGCTGATTAAGTATGGAGAAAATGTGTGGGCTTTGAAGTCAGCTCTCAGTAAGAGATCTGGCATAATCACGGTTAAAGAAATTGACAAAGAGGCGAACATGCCTGCTTTGTTTAGGATGCTTCCTGACAATATCCCCAACATAGAACTCATCTTAAAGGCTTATTATCGGTTTTTCTCGTTGAAGCCTCACCGCGAGCACTGGCTGTACCAGCCTTTGTATGAGTCTCTTCCTCATATGTCCATTGAGGATTATTCACCAGAGGAGATTTTTCAAATCACTGATGCTGAACTTAGCTTCATGTATGATGTGCTTTACACTAAGTCACCTTTAATCTACACAAAAGAAGGTTGTATTCTCCGTGCTGTGAGTTTCTCCATGCTGGTTTTAACTTTGTGTGGTTTCTCCATCATATTTAGATATGATTTTTCTCACCATTGGAAAGCCTGGTTTATAGTTGCTTTGCTAGCAGGAGCTGTGCTTCTTGAGGCTTACCAGATCGCGCAAATTCCGTTTTCGGATTGGGCTATAATCCACTTTATAAAACACAGAAATCTTCCATTTGTGACCCCATGGTTGAGGATTCTTGGTCACCAAGCAAGCCATTGGAAGAGATGGTCAGGTACGCTTCCGCAGTTCAACTTGCTGAGTTTTTGCCTCCATGACAAGCCCTTGAAGTTCAGCAAGATTCTCAAGTTTCGCGGGACTGACATGACAATCAGAAAGCAAAAACACCGGGATCGTTTGAAACTGCCTCAAGAACTGAAAGTTTTAATGGTTCAAGAAATGAAAGAGATAGATGGAGACAGAGGACTAAAGCCCTTCAACCAAAGAGGTGAATGGTCACTAGGAAGGTATGGCTGCCTCAATGACTTCAAATGGAGTGTCAAAAGAGACTTTGACAAAAGCATCACTATATGGCACATAGCAACAGACATATGCTTTTACTCAGATTATGATCAATGCAGTAATAATAATCATCCCACAAACACCAAAACCCAGATGGGAAAATTGCTATCAAATTACATGATGTATCTTCTGTCTATGCGCCCTCATATGTTGTCCATGGCAACAGCAACCATAATATTTCAGCATGCATGTGAGAAACTCAAGGCCTATGTGCATGAAGAACAACTTATAAAAGATGAAGGTGAAGTGTGTAGGATTCTGAGAATGGAAAGACTACCTCAGCGTTTAAAGTCTGAGAGAAACTCAGAAACTGTGGTCACTATGAAATGGCATATGTTAAGGGATGCTCAGAGACTGGCTAGGAATCTGATGGCTAGGGCTAATAGATGGGACATTATATGCAGTGTGTGGGTGGAAATGTTGTGTTATGCCGCGGCAAATTGCAATGCAGATTATCATGCAGAGCAAATAAGGAGAGGTGGAGGTCTCATTACTCATGTTTGGATTCTGTTGTCACACAAAACTGATAAATATCATATTAGTGATTGACACTGATACATGCATGGAAATGGATCTTCTAAAGTAAAGTGTTTGTGAAATGAAGTGAATGGATCTTCTTAATATATCATCTTGCTGGCTTGTAACTATAAACAACTAGCTGCTGTATATTTTGTATTAATCAATTTAGTGAGTGTGTTCTAAAGAATTTTTGTGCTTTGTTACTTTGTTAATCAATTTAGTGAGTGTGTTCTAAAGAATTTTTGTGCTTTGTTACTTTGTTGCAATTAAAGTTGCAATTTGTTGTTTGCCCATTCTTCACTTTGTATACTCTGTGTTACCATTTCAGGTTTTTTTTAAAAAAAAAAACATTTTTCATTTCTACTGTGATTTATTCTTTTTCTTAAATTTTCACAGGGTTTATTTTGCTATTTTGGAAACTCAATTGTGAGATAAGAATAAAAATAATACCACAGAAAGGTATTCATATACATTTGATAAATCCTCTATCTTTATCACCAACCTTAAAATGACATCCTTTTTAAAGTTTGTTAATAATAATTGCACTCCTTATTTTCAATGAGTATTTTATGAAGCTATTGTTGATATTTATGCTCAACTAAATAGTAGATATTAGCATTGTTATAAGAAGAAGGTGAAAGTACAATTTGGGTTTCTTATCTTTGGGATAAGTTGCAATTCAGTCTTTTATCTTTTTTTTGTTGTAATTTCAGTCCTCCCAGTGTTTCAAGGCCGAACGCGACAAGTCTCAAGTTATATGTTGTTTTTGACAAGTCATTTATTTGTTTAGTTGGGGCCATCAACAAATAAGGTCAAATTGAAATCCGAAAGTGGGCCGCTCGTTTCACAGTCAAATAAGTGAAGTTGGTCATATATCTTTCTATTTCAAGTCTGATTACAACGAGTTTGGAGTCTTGTCAGCAAATGGGGCCAAATCGAGCCCGAAATTACTTTTGGAATCAAAAAGTAAAAAATTATTGAAAACCACTTTCGGGCCTGATTTGACCTTGTTGATAGTCCTAAGTCCTAACTAGACATAAAAATGACTCATCAAGAGTAGCCTGTAGCTTTAAACTCGTCACAATTAGAATTGGAACTAAAGATATATGACTAACTTTTTCTCGTTTAATTGTGAAATGAGTTGTCCACTTTCGAAGTCCAATTTGATCTTTTTGGTGATAGCCTCAACTAAACAGAAAAATGACTTGTAAAAAAACTTATAGCTCTAGATTCGTCACATTTGAATTTGAAATGAAAGATATATAATCACTTTCAGTCATCGGGACCAAGGAAGAAAAACTTTAAGAAACTTTTTTTTTATAAACAAGAAAAATATATTAGATAAAAGCCAAATGACACTTACAATCGTTAAGAAATTTCAAAACTGAAACAAGAAGAAGCATGAAAATTAAACCTGGTTGAACTATTGGGCGATTGCGCATAAATAAGTCATATGCGAAAGATATCTTGAGGATGAACTAATCCTATAAGGAATAAATCCTGGGGATGAAAATCATCACAAAATTTGTTGTCAATAAACTGTTTACCATCATATTAACTATTGATCAGGAAAGAAATCACTATGCCAACAGTAGATGTCATCAACTTCTACCCATACTTGCTAATATAATTCGAAAACATGATCAAAAGATGAGAGGCATCAGCTTCCCACCAAAGATGCCGCAAACTTTGATAAAGATTCAAAACTATAAAAACATAATTAGATCTGACGGAAAACCACAAGGGAATTGAGATATGAGTTTATTGAAAAAAAAGAGAAGTAAGGAACATGATCTGAAGCCGAAGAGAAGCATAACTCGAAGGCGGTAGAACCACGACCCGGAGGTGGTAGAGAAAAGATGAGCGTTTGAAATAGTGGGAGGAGAGGGCTACCATTGCAAAACAACGGTAGCCTAAGATGAAAGTAATAGAGGCGGCTAGGTTTTGAAAGAATTTGAGAGAGAGGCGGCGACTAGGTTTTTTTCTATTAAAAAAAATAAATGTTCTTATTTTTTTTTTAACTTTTAAAAAATTTAGATGATCAAAATTACAATAAAAAAATGGTAGCTTACTCAAAAAAATAAAAGATCAAAATTTCATTTTGATATAATTTATATATTTTTGTTATCAAAAGTTTTTGGTTATCAATAGTAATAACTAATAAATAAAATTTCTTTATAAAACATATTTTGAGTAGAAAATATTTATTTCTAGGATTTTCTTAACTATTTAGTCTTTGTTATTCTTTATAGGTCACCACTCACCATACATGATTCAATGTATTAAATTACATAGAATAAAATTAAATTAAAAAGATTTAAATAGAAATTATTAATATCTATCAAAATGGAAATTGCACTATTACTCACCTTCTACTTTCCATGTATTTCCGCACCAAAATTCAAATTCCGCGCCTCCCCTAATTTCAGCGCAAACTAGAGCATCGAAAGTGAAGGGCAATACTGTAAATACAACCAAATTCAATGGTACATTTCGGTAATTTCATCACCTCACCGTTTCTTTCTTTCCCGCTCATATATATTCTTCTTCTTCTTCATTCCCAAATTTCTCAATTTCTTGTCTCCATGTTTGAATATCGCTTCATCTGCAAAATCCTAGGGTTTCTTATCCTCTCACAATGCCAGATTTAGGGAATTTATCGTTATCAGCTACACTGGCGCTGTCTGATTGTCCTAACCTCAATAATAATAATGCTCCTTCTTCTGAGCAATCTGATGATCTCACCGGTTCTTTGTACCCAGTCTCAGTCAAAACCCTAGGTAATGGTTTCGTTTCCGACCACACTTTGCCGCTACCGATTCTACTGCAGGATGAGGCTCGGAATGGGAATGAATTGGGGGTTTCGAAGCGGAGTCGTGGTTCTTTGAATCGAGTCAAGAAGGCAGCAGCCAATAATGACAAGGGTTTAGAGGATCACGCGAAAGATTTGTCTGATAAGAAGATGGATTGCACTCTTCCATTCCTTGTCGGTGCTCCTAAGATGGTATACTCTTTGTTATTGGCCTCTAATCTTGATTGGGACATTGGATTCTGAACATTCTATCGATTTTATTCTCCTTTAGCTGAAATAAGATTCGCTCACTGATTAGATTCTGAACATATTTAATGTGTATTTCATATTGAAGCTTTGACTCGGGTCCTGTTATAATTCTAGTTGCTCCATAGTACCTTTGTCATGTGCTATAAAATCAATCCTTTATACTGATGGGTATGGTTTCAATTTCTGATTCTTTTATTATATCTGGATTCAGGCTGAGTGTCTATACTGTCATCAATTTGTCAACCCCGGGAAGGAGATTATATGTTCTATTCGGGGATGCGAAAGAGTCTACCATATGGAATGTGCAAAAGAAGCTGTTGGGGTCTCAAATCTCAAAAAATTTAAGTGCCCACAACATGTAAGTTTCTGGTTAATCTATCATTAGTCTCTTGTTTAAGACAGTGATGTCCAGTTCCATGATTAGCTGCTTTTAAGTGGGATGGTTATAGACATGGACTTCATTTTTTTAGTCTTTTTAGTAGTACCTTTACTCTTTTTCATGAGCAGCTGGGATTTATTTAAGCTTGATGATCTGTTGTTTTATTTGTATTCCTACTAATTAACTTTAACCCAAGATTTATGAGTTAACTGGAAGTCACAAGCAAGAGAAATTGTTGCTTGAGATATGGACCGGGTTTATATATATGTGTGTGTGTGTGTGTGCAATATATGAGACATGTGTTTTGCCTTTTTTTTTTTTTTGTCTCAATTTCAGCTTTTAGTATACTTATTCAAGAGGTGTCATCAGCTTCTCTTTTCAGGAGACAATGAGCTTACATGGAAATTCAATTCTTTATTAAATAGCTGAAGAATGATTGTAGTTATGTAAAAAATTGTGTGTTTTCTTTCTTTTTGGGTTTTCCCCGGCGGGGGGGAATAGTTTTATTTTATCATTTAATTCTTCTATTGTCATGTAATATCATTTAATGAACAGGTATGTTTTATTTGCAAACAAAAATTACACTTGCGGTGTGAGAGGTGCCCCATGGCATTTCATAGTAGGTGTGCACCTTGGCCAGATGATGTGATGCCTTTGAAGGATCATCCTGGAGGACCTGGACGAGCTATTTGTTGGAGACACCCTACTGATTGGCGGTTGGATAGGAAGGTCATTTTTTTCTTTTCACCAGAACCTTCTACTATCACTTATTAGTTATACACAACATGCTTCCGTAGTTCCATTTTACAGTTTCAATGGTAGCATTTGGGTGTTGTAAACAACTTACAGATTATTATATAGTGATGCAATATCAGTTAATTATATATTGCATATATATTCCACGAATTTCTCTAGATTTATATGATGTTTAAACTTTCAGAGGTTATTATTTCTCACTATCTGAAATACTTCATTATATGGGGATGGGGTGTTATGTGCTACTATTTTTGTTGACAGATTTGTTGCCTATATCTCGCTAGGTTTATTTAATTTTTTCCTAAGTTGGCTTTTTATTGGTATTTTTCAATTTTCATTGATTAGGCTGGCTGACAGGAATGTTGTGTTTGTTGGATAAGCAGCAGGAACCTTCAACAAGTAACATAGAGGTCAGATTTATGTGTAATATTTGTCTACCGGTCTCATTTATGTATGAATCCTGTGCTATATTTCCATTATTGATTGATATTTTATTGCTGTCAGTTCATAACTACTAATGTATCTGAAAAAGATAGGGATTTCTATTATTAGCCTGCCACAAATTCTAGAGGACTTCATTATGCCATAAATTAGGGTTGTTCATGAATGTAAACAGGAGTCTTTCACATTTAGAATTATGGAGAATGAGAAAAAGCTAACTTATTGCTGACTCGCCCTGCCTTTTTCCAGGAAGTTTTTTCTCGTTTACCTCTTCCCTATGTCAACGAGGAGTTCAAGGTTGATTTCATGTGGAAAGACACAGAGACTAAGATTGAGCCACCTCCATATGTACACATAAGACGCAGTATCCTTTTATAACTTTTGGTGAAGCAGTTAGTAACTTGATATATAATTGATGATTACATACTTGTAGTGTAACTTAGCGTATATCCTTGTACATTAATAAGTGTATCTCTGCAGTGTTAGCCTTGGAAATTTTATTTTCTTTCTTGATGGAATTATTAGGTGTTCCAATTACTCGGATAGTTTCCTATACAATGACATTTATGATCGCCCATTTGTTTGCTAGCCTTAATTGATATCAGACGTATATCTGGTGAAGAAGAAGCGAAGTGATGCAGATGATGGTGCAGGGTGTACCAGTTGCAGTTCTAATTCTACATGCTCTGATGATTGTATGTGCAGGTACATGCAGATTATCTTTTAGTGGTAGCTTTTCGACTGATATTATTAAGAAATAAGAATTACATATTAAACTATCATTCATTAGAGTCCAATGCATAAGCTGCTCCAAGGCTTGTCGCTGCTCAGAAAACTGCAAAAATAGGCCATTTCGGAAGGATAAAAAGATCAAGATTGTCAAGGTGACAATTTTCGAATATGACATGTTAGAAATATAATATTCCTTTTTTAATAATATTGAATACTTGTGGATCGCTTATTATAGGACTTGAGTCCTCTTAAAATTGCCAATAATATATGCTTTTTTCCTCCCCCCCAACCCCCTTTCACAGACTGAACTGTGTGGATGGGGAGTAGAGGCTGCTGAAACCATCAATAAAGGCGAATTTATAATAGAGTATATTGGAGAAGGTAGCTCATGTTCTTGAATAATCTATATTGTTGGAAGCTAATATATCCTTCTTTTTGGTTCCATAATATTATTCTTCTTTCTTAATGCTGCTGGGTAGCTATATAATATATAAGCTTATAGTGTGCTGTAACCAGCTTGACATTTAAATATACTTTTTCTTAATTTAATCCTTAATTTTTTCTGGTGCAGTAATAGATGATGCTTTGTGTGAAAAACGGCTATGGGACATGAAATACAAAGGTGAACAGAATTTTTATATGTGTGAGATAAGGAAAGACTTCACGATAGATGCAACCTTCAAAGGAAATACATCACGCTTTTTAAACCATAGCTGTGATCCCAACTGTGTTCTGGAAAAGTGGTAAATATACTCTCTTCCTATCACGTTTTTACTGTTAGAAATTGTCTTAACATAAAGTTTCCATGATGCCTGAATTTAGATATTGTTAGGATTTAGGAATAGGAATATAATATAAATTGACATGTTCTCAGGACATTAGCAGTAACTTTCCTATCCAATTAGTATAACGAGAACTATAGATTTGGCATCATTCTTTGGATGTATATTGTTAGCTATGCAGTTTTTTCAAATGTGTAACTGTAACTGTTTAGTATCAACTTCTATCCTAATGCTATGTTTTTTTCCAAATCCTGGGCGATTCTTCAGGCAAGTTGATGGCGAAACACGTGTTGGTGTCTTTGCTTTAAGGGCCATAGAAATTGGAGAACCGTTAACATACGATTACAGGTATTTTTCAGTGTTATTTCTGCCTGGTACTTAACAATTTCGGAATGATCAAAATGAGCAGAAATGAAAATTTTGCAATCAGTTGTACATTTAGAGTAAGTTTATCAGTATAATACGTGTACGCTTAGATTCAATGGAAGTGGCTTAATGTCCACCGATTCATCAGTAAAATATCTATTCTTAACTATTGTCCAAATTTAAACTAGAAGTCCTCCCATCTTACATACCAAATTACTTTGAACAGCCCTACATTTGACAGCAAAATGCATTAAATAACATAATTGTATCATGTCCACATATCTATCTCTTGCAAGTGTGTCTCCATGGTAATATATGAATCAGTATTTCTTTTCTCTGCTTTTCAGATTTGTGCAATTTGGACCTGAGGTAAAATGCCAGTGCGGTGCTCCAAACTGTCAAGGCTTTCTAGGGACGAAAAAGAAGATTGACAAGGTGAATGTCCTTTGCTGGGGCTCAAAACGGAAGAGAACTTCAGCTTCTTGCATTAATATAGCAACAGCCGAATGATTTGCCTCAATTTCATTTGGTCTATTACTTCATTTGTATTGCCAACACAAACTTTTGTATGTAACCAAAGTGAAAGGAAACCCTTTTTCTTCTGAGGGATTAGTGATAGTGGGAATAGAAAAACCAAACATTGCTATTCTGGTTTTCTGAAGCCTCTTAAGCAAAAGATGATAGTTTCGTTATACAAGATTTTCAGAATGTAACATCCCATAATCCCATTCATATGGCAAGACATGTAAATTTCCCTTGTTTGAGATACATTCCTTTTTTCTTGTATAAGAAAATTTTATTGGTTGTATTTCTAGATGGTGGCTAAAATATTTTAGCTTAGAAAATTATGCTTGTACCTTTTCTCTTCTGTTCCAAAGGGTCTGCAATACAATGGAATGCTAATCAATAATCAAAATCTGGGTCATGGGGGAGTATTTTCTTTTAAATCTAAAATGAAATTGAAGTTTCTAATCATACGTTATTATTGATTGATTCATGTCAAAATTAAAGAAAGTAAAGAATGTGGAGCATCAAAACAAAATAAGGTAGGAGAGATTGATGACACAAGCAAGCAAGCACAAATGGAAAGTGAAAAAGCAAATGTGAGAAAGTGTCACATTGCCATCTTCCATGCAACGTGATCTC
Source organism: Chamaecrista fasciculata (assembly GCA_003254925.1). Taxonomy (NCBI): domain Eukaryota; kingdom Viridiplantae; phylum Streptophyta; class Magnoliopsida; order Fabales; family Fabaceae; genus Chamaecrista; species Chamaecrista fasciculata. Next base: position 17,862 of record QANZ01004973.1, read on the forward strand.
ATCATCACAAAATCATCCTTTAATTCTTGTGTTTAATATATTGAAAAAAAATTAAATGATTATAATAAAATAACTTTTTTTCAATTAAAAATTGTATTAAATTTGCTTTTACGCCGCATGCTCGGTGCCCGAGATATAAAGTTCTCAAATGTTGGAATTTGGCATTGACTTTGGTGTCATCATGTTCATACAATCTGCTTTTTCCTCTTTTTCTTGGCTTCTTTCTCATTTTAGGAAAAAGAGATTAGGGCCCTTGCAATATTTATTTATTTTCATAAAAAATATAATTCCTAATCTCTTGATATTCTTTCTCATTTTAGAAAAAAAAAAGGGTGATAAGGGCCCTTCCTTCCCCTGCAATAATTTTTTTTTTATAATACACAATCTCTTCTTTTTTTTTTTAGGCATGATAATACATAACTTTTTTTTCTTTATTTTTTCTCATTCGTGATCTACTATTTTTCTTTTTTGGCGAGAGTGGTCTACTATCTTTGTTAGAATGATTTCTAAACATTTGTCTTGCCATCTTGTATCTTCAATTGTTTATATTTAATTTATATATTTTTCGAAAACCATTTAAATTTCAAATTATACAAAAAGATTCTTGTCTATAAAAATAGAATGAACTCTTATTATTCAAATTATATATAAAAAAAATTGAATCTTTGCCTATTTTACTTTTCTCTTCTGAAACTTATTAGTTAATTTGTAAGGAAAGAGATAGGTACAAAAAGTGTATACAATTTCCTTAAATAAAATTGATTCTTCAATGTGTAAAAGGTTTTTTTTTTCTTACTTGATATTGGAATTTTGTTTCAATTAATTTAGATTCGATTCATATTGAATATATAATTATGGTGAGACTTGAGAGAGTCCTTTATAAAAAAAATAATTACATTTATATGATTTTAAACTAAGATTTTATTTATAAATTATCAAGGCATTTACTAATTAGACTAACTCTTAATTGAAATAATATGTACAAGTTTTATGTACTCTATCTCTAAAAAATTTAAACATTTAATTGAGAAATTAATAGAATTAAAATAAGCATATTAACTCTGAAATATTAATTGTTAAAAAATAACACTTAAATATTACAAATTTAGTAATTATTAGACCAACCAACCCATTACCAAAAGTTAGCTTGGGTGAAAAATTTTTAAGTATTTAATTAATTATTATTAATCTTATGAGTGGAAAGTTCACATGTATATGCTTTATATATATTGATGTGGCTCAGGGATGGTAATGGGTAGGATATCTGGTCATTTTGTTATTATCCGTATTTATATCCGTTCATCCTATCCAATATCTGTACCCTATCCATATCCGTATTCTCTGATATCCGGTATCTGATGGGTACCCTAAATATTCAAAATACCAAAAATAATGGATATAGGATAGGATATCCTAATTCAAAAATCAGATATATCTAGTATCCGATACCCAATATTCGTTAATTAAAATAAAATAATTAAAAATAGAATAAAAAATGTATAAAATATAATAAAATATTTATATTATAAGATAGCGGATACCCTAACTATCCGTTCATTTCGAACAGATACCGAATAGTTAAAGTAATATCCGTGTCCACTCGATATCCAATAATTTTTTACTTTTCACTACTCGTACCCTATCCGATATCCGGTATTCGACAAATATTAGATATTTTTTACAGGTAAACTCAGACTGATATCCTAAATACCCGCCCAAATTACCATCCCTAATTTGACTACTTTAAATCACCATTCACATAATCACTTAGCTATTTTATTTTCACATGTTTCACTCCATTGTTCTTTCCATATGTATATAAGCATTGTCAATAGTTCTAAGTTGATTAACATCTCCTTCATACTTTCAAATATTTATTAATTTGATTGTCGACTAACAAGTACTGTATTTGATACAGTGTTAAGAAAATTGTACTCTAAATTGTTGAGTTATCTGAGTTCTAATTTTGGAATCAGTTTCTTGAGAGAGTTTTAACTATTCACTTTTAACTCGAATGAAATTAATTTTTGCATGAATCATTATATGTATAAGTGAGAGAAACTCATAATTAAAAGAAAAAATTAATTTGATTGTTAGGAGTTTTACTGAATCCTCATCCTATCTTACTATTTCACAAATTCATCTTAAAATCCCCACGTGTACATTCTGGCATACATTTTCAACTTCGTCATATATAATTCATCCTTTTGCATTATTAATTTCTCATTAAAAACTTTAAAAACAAACTCATAACTAAAATAAATATTGAAGCTTTTAAGAAAACTCAAATTAGATTGATATTTACTCAAAGAGGCATGTGAGATGTAGGTTTCTGTTTGCAACAATAATTTGAGGGAATCGATAACAATGAGACAGTGATTCACTGTCATTGTATTTGTATGTGAGGCTAATAATATTTTGTAATAAGGAAACAGTATTAAATTTATTAGGTTTCTATATATTTAATCACTTTGAGACATTTATTTTAATGAGTATTTATTATTTTATTAAATGAGAAACTGTCAAATTATCAGCTCCTTTTTAATTTAAATTTTAAAGTCTCCCATCAATGTCATCGTTTAGTTGATATCTTGTCTAATGATGCTGCTTATTTTGCTTTGTTTTCGTTTGTATTGTGCTTAACTTTGTCTTAATTTTGAATGAATTATATTTAGATAAAAAAAAACATTTGAAGTTTCCCATACATAGGCAAATTACAAAATCCCAGAAATAAATTCATATGTTTGTTTTTGTTTTTAATTTTTTTCATAAAAATAAAGTATATAAATAGATCTTAAAATGAGCAATCATAACATTTTTTTATTTAGAATTAAAAAAA
>QANZ01004973.1:36192-83328 GCA_003254925.1 Chamaecrista fasciculata
GACACTCGTATGACACCGACACGACACATATCCATAAATTTTAGAATATAAATCAATTTTTTGTAACTTTAACATGATAGGCAAGAGAAAATAATAATAGATATGACATATATTATGAATAAAAATTGTAATTTTTAATTTTTTCATTAAAAATTATGAATATTTAATTATTTATATATATAAATATATGCCGTGTCGCTGTGTCCGTGTCCGTGTCGTGTCCCGTGTCCGTGTCAGTGTCCATGCTTCATAGGTCAACTCAATCATTTTTTTCTTTCTCTCCAAATCTTTTATATAGCGTAAACTAATGATTTAGTCCTGAAAAATTATTTAGTTGATAACTCAGTTCCTGAAAAATTAAAATGCACATTTAGTTGTTAAAAGATCAAAATGGTATACTTTTTAGTTTCTTAAAGATTAAAACAATATACAATTTAGTTTATAAAAAAAGATTAATTAGTATATTATTTTGATCTTTCATAGACTAAACTATACATTTTGATTTCTAAGAACCGAGTTGTCAATTCGGTGATCTTTTAAAGAGAAAATTATTAGTTTACTCCTTTTACATATCTTGCTCCACCCTTAGATAAAATACGCTATTCTTGTTTCATCCTCCAACACATTGTGCATCTTTGAGGAAGACAAAGCTTGCACAATTCCCTTAGAGCGTGAGATAAATACCAAAGGTAAGCCCGAGATGAGTGGGGGAGAATGTCATGACTTGCTTGTGATGGATCAAGAACTCTCTAGAATTCTCTCCATAAGAGTAGAAAATGAAAGAGTTCTCTAGAAAGTGCTAGTAATGAGAAGAATGGTGTGGAGTATTCTAGAACAATGTAGAATGTTCTAGAAGTGTGTAGAATGTTCTAGAAGAGCCTAAAATATTCTAGAAGATTGTGGAAACTTCTAGAAGGGTGTAGAACTATCTAGAAGGATCTAGAAGTCTCTACACAACTCTAGAAGGATGTGGAAGGTTCTAGAAGGTTGTGGGAGTCTAAAGGTCTAGAGTATGGTAGAAGGCTCTAGAACTTTATGGAGATGTAAATATACTTCATGTACATACTAGATATGTATAGAAGAGTCTAGAGGACAATTATAGACCGTAGGATCAAATAGATCTCCACCGTCCATTGAGGAGGTGAAATGACTATAAATAGAGGTATAGGCATTCATTTGTAACCAACCAAGAGTTGAGTGGTAATTGAGCATTTAGTGGAGCATTCCTAAGTTCTTCATCTCTTGTGTTCTCTTAATCACTTCCACTACTCTCTTGAGTGTGATTTGTGAGAGTTTTGAGAGGCTGACTAGTACTTAGAAGTGAAAGTACTAAGCCGCACGGTCACTTAGATAGGGTGAAAATCTAAGTTCGTGACATGATGCATGGAAGTAAAGTTTAAAGAAGAGAGACAGAAAAAGGGGAAATTGGTGTGTGGCAGTGTCACATGATGTTTGTTTTTGGGAACTTCACAACACTTTTCTCATTCTGTTATTACCAAACGTGAATTCCGGACTACCTTTACTCTTCCCCCTTTACTTTTACTTCCTATTTACCAAACTACCCGTTTTAATTCGCCTTCAAACTCCTCTTTACTAGGACCCCACATACCTTTTAAGTGGCCTTATTAATTAGTTTATGAGAAAAATCTATTTTTGTTTCTTAAATTAATATTGAGTCTATAATCTAGTCTTTTAATAATAGAAATGCATCGATATTTCCCATAAAAAAAGATAATAATAGAAATACATGATTTCATCTTTTTTTTTTCTTTTGATAACAGCATGATTTCATCTTTAAATAATCACAATCATCAATTATTAAATTTTTGCGTCGTTAATTATCATCTGAGTAGAAGACGTGAATGTTTGTTCCTATATGGCCATTACTTTTAATAATTAACTAGGTTTTCACCCGTGCGATGCACGGGTGGTCGTGTTACAGAGATATGTTACAGGTGACCTATCTGTTTTTGTTACAAAAAATTATATTTATACATCGAGATGAATCTAAGTACGACCATAATATGATATAGTGCGTTCATTCTAATTAAATGGAGTCACTCAATGGATGAGTACAACATATTGGTATTNTGCTTTTATGTATTCTTATATGATTAAAACAACTAATTAAAGAGTACATGATACTTAAGAGGCAAAGGGCTCTAGGAAAACTAAGTGGCATCCGTAACATTCTTTTTGGACAAGGTTGGGAATTTTGTGAAAGAATGGAGGCTTCTCCTCCCTCCTTCCCATGGGAATAGTCATAGGGAGTGACTTGGTAGGATTGAAATAAAGACCTCTTCGTACTTGGTCACAATCATTCTAAGTAAGTAAGGTAAGAGCTTAATCTTTAGTAAATAAACTAGTATTCTATTGAGCTCAAACGCCTCTTCCCTACTTGTCAAAGATATTCATGTTACCTTCTTTGTTTCATGCACATCAATGTTGAGATATTTTACGTAACTCCCCTATAAATGACCATCATGACTATCAATAATCTCCCTCATAAGTGACCATCATGAGCATCAGTAACCCCTCCATAAGTGGTCATCATGACCATCAATAACCACTCTCCTAAGTCCCCCTATAAATACCCCCTGATTTCTCAGAGAGCAGAGAATACACTGGCAATAAGAAAGTACGCATAGAGAATTCTAACTGGTCATTTGAGCTCCCTGGAATACAGTTCAAATTACTCAAGTCTCAAGTTCTCTTGTCTTGCTAACTCCTTACTTAGAGTGTTTTACTTCCCCCTATCAAGCAAGAATCCCCCCAGTGACTATTTCCATTATTTGTATAATTTTATTATTGCTAACTTTGATCTTGTTTCTTTATTTCTCTTGTTTTCTCTGAACCTCCAAGCTCGAACCTATCTCATTCTCGGAACAATGTTAAATATTAAAGTATTCCTGTTAAAAACTTGTATAATTTCAAGATGAATAAATTAAAAGATATTTTCAATACCTATTTAGCCATTGTATCTCTACTTCATCTCGCTCACTCGCTCGCATGGAATCCAGGCTGCAGCTGTTTCAACGACGGTGAGCTGGTGACCCTCTTCTCTATCTTTTAGGTATGTTTCCTAGTATCTTCCTCCAGTAGGGAAGTTTTTTCTCCCATTAGGGGAGTGCTTTCTCCCTTTCAATAGGAAAACGTTTTTTCCCTTTTGTTTTGTTGTACTCTTCATATCTACATTTGGAGCTAAGATTGAAGAATAGAATGAGTAAGAAGATGGATCTCTGAGAGAGAGAGAGAGAGATGAGAGGTGTGTTGTCTCATTGTGAAACCTTCCTAATTTTCTTTGTTTTTCAAATTTTCATGGATCTGAAGTAAGTATAAGAGATCCAGATTTATCTTCTTTCTCCTTTGGTGTGTTGTCTAAGATTTTCTTTTCTTCTCCTATATTGTTGTATTCTAGTTTGAAGAGCGTAAAGATATGTTTTTATTGTTAGATTTATGTCTTACTTAATGGCACATGATGTATGGCCTTGTGTCATTTTATAATGAATGAAGGAATTATGTTTCTAACAAAAAAAATGAATAAATTAAAAAGGAAAGTGATATATATCAAAAACACGAGACACCGAAAAACTGTACAAACTTTAGTGAACCCCCAATTTCGTAGTTTTTCCTTCATTGTAATTATTACATTCAACGTAATTATTGTGATTATTATCCTTTTTAACTATATTTGCAATTGGTACTTATAATTTGAAGAGGAAGAATAACATAAACTTCACTAAAAGAATGGAAGAATAAGATAAAGAAGAAGATGAAACGTAATGTCATAATGTGAGTGCTGATTGAATTTCCTAACCTTAGCCGCATCGCCAAATGGGTGAATGTGAAAAGTTGGGTGTGTTTCTCAAATTGTTATTAATAAATAGTACATTAAGAAACTAAATTATTAGTAATGGTGTCACATATATATATATATATTTAACATTTATGTCATAATTAGGACATATTACAGATAACATATATAGAGATTAACTAATTGATATTTGTTATTATTCATGGTGTATCCAAATTAATATCATATCAATTTATCGCTACACTATAGATTTCTATTTCGTTTGGATGAAGGTACTTGGGTATGAATTGTGCCAAGCTATTATAAGTACCATATACATAATATCGAGCTCATACCAAACAACCTCAGAACTCTAAGTGATTCCAAACAACCTTAGAATTCTAAGTGATTCCAACAATACTACAGACGTACCTAATGGCCCTTAGATGCCAAATGGTCCTCACATATGATATTTGAATTCATAGAATCGAGTTTGTTAGTTAACCATTTCGTATTCACCTATAAGTACTATAGATAAGCAAACTCATTATTGGTATGTAATATTTTAGTGTTCTTGTACTACAAAAGGACTCTTGTGATGTATTATACACATATAATGGATGCAAGCTATGAATTTTTATGTTATAACATATATATGCGTTATATAGATTTCATTTGTTTCTATTTGATTAATAACTAAAAATACTAATTAGTTTATTCTAAATAAACTATATGGAGGTTACATATATTGATCATTTACGTTTAAAATTCTATATTTATATTTTTTTAAATAATTTGATTTTATATTCGAGTAGATCAAAAAAAAAAGTTATCAACAATAATACGTAATTCTGAGCTCGTCACATTCGAATTTAAATTGATAGAGATATGGATAACTTACTTGTTTAACCATAAAACTAATGACTCATTTTTTAGAATCGATTTGATCTCATTTAGCAACTGCTCTAACGTAATAGAAAAATGATTGATAAAAAAAATTGATAAGTAGATTATCACTTTCAGACTTAAAACAATTAAAATTTATGACCATCTAAAATAGTTCGAGACTAAAAGTAAAAAAAATATTATAAATACATACTAATTTGAAACAAATAAAGCATTTACAACCAATATGAAATCTACCCCATACTTTTGGGGCTAATTTGAATATTTCGCCTTTTATTATATATTTTAACATCAAATAATAATAAAATATGAAAACTTAAATATTTTTATTATTTTGAAATATAAATAATAATTATGTATAATTACTTTTAGTTTTTAAAACATAATAAAAATAATTATATGTATAATAATGAGTTTCACATTATTATATATTTAGTCTTAAAACATAAAATAATTTATATTTCTTAAAAAATTAAGAAAATTGTTACTTTTATCATGTACTTTAATTTTTTAAAAAATAATAATTGAAAAGTTACAAGTATATATATATATATATACACACACCATGTGAGGGGTTTTTTTTTATTTTAATAATACAAATAAATTAATTATGTATTAGGATACCCAACATCTTTTATTAATTCCCAAAATGGGATACACACTAACCTAATGCAATTTCAGATCCGACGGACCAATCAGTCGGTGCCACGTGGCACTGACTGATTTAAAAAGTATTTTTTAAAAAAAATACATTGAAATAGTGCTGGGTCAGCTCTGAAATAGCGCAAACCCTGAACTATTTCAGGGAAATCGTACAGTGGTTTCAGAAACCTTGTAGGACACGGTTTCAGACTTTTGAAACCGGGTCTTACACGGTCTTTTTGGTCAATTGACCAAAAAGTATTTGTTCTTTTTTTAAAAAATTTTATATATTTAAATATTAAGTTAAGTTTAGGTTTTTTAAAAAATAAGATTAATTAAATTAATTAAATTTAAATACTATTTTAAAAAATTTAAAAAGAAAATTATTTAGTGAGTAATAATTATAAAATTTAAAATATGTTACTTAAAAAATATAAAATATTTATCTATTAAATTTCAATAATAAAAATTAATATATACATAAAAATTTATCTATTAATAAAATTAATAAATTAAATATTTCATCTAATAAAATAATTTAAATAAAATATTATTTTTGAAAAAATTTTATTTAATCAAATTAACTAAATTAAAAGAAATGAACTTTGTTATATTTTTAAAAAAATTCAAACTATTTATATGACTTTTATAAAATAGATTATAAGAAATATTACAAGACAATTTTTTAATAAAATTATTTAAGAAATATAAGAACAATTATCATAACTCTTTTAATTGTATAAATTGTAAAACATGAAAAGTATAATCAAAACTACATAAAATTAAAAATAAAACAATCAAATTTAAGTCAAATGTGTTCTCCACAGATACTTCTAGATACAACTCAAACATTGTGTTTACCATCCATTCTATATGTGTTTCCATCATTGAGTTGACATCATCTTCACCTAATAAGATCAAGGTCGTGTAGACATATCCAGGGTTTAGAAAACTTACTGGTAATCTATACACGATAGAAGTGATCTCTTCAAGAGGAGAAAGCATAAGTTTCTCCCTAATCAATTCTTTCAATCTATCGAACGTAATATCACTAGGCAACGTAATGACTTTTTTCCGTTCAGATTGAAATATAACCCCACAAACACCACCGGGAGAGATTGATCCATGACTATATACCAAACATCTGACCCTCGTTGACATTTTTCTCTAATAAATAAAATTTAAATAAAATTATCGTCTAAAATGGAATTATATCTCAAACAATATTGTGTTAAAAATAAATTATCTAACATACTATTTTGAAAGTTAACTAACTACCTAAATAATTATATAACATTATCTAACAATATTATTTACAACATTATCTAAATTTTATCTAACATTTTTATCTTACAAATAAATTATCTAACATACTATTTTAGAAGTTATCTAACATTGATTAATATTTTATCTAACAAATATATCTATAACAATATTATTTTTAAAATTACCTAACATTTCATCTAACATTATTTAATATTTTAACCAACTACTTAAATAATTATATAACATTAAATAACAATTATATCTCTAACAATATTATTTACAAAATTATCTAAATTTTATCTAACATTTTTATCTTACACATAAATTAACCAACATATTATTTTCCTTATTAACCAACTACTTAAATTATTTTTTTATAAAAATAGTCATTTTTTTCCTAATAATAAATTATCTAAATTATAAAAAATTTTATTTAATATTCTTTCTAACAATTTTATTATTTTAACAACTATCTAATATTTCAAAAAAAATATCTTACAAGTTTATCTCTAACAATATTATTTCAAATTTATCTAATATTTTAACTAACAATTTTATTATTGCAAAAAAATTTCTTACACCTTTGTCACTAACAATATTATTTTCAAAAATATCTAATCTTCTAATATCTAAACTAACTAAATCATCTAAAACATTTACAAATATTATCTAATAAAAAATTAACCAACAATATCTAAAAAAAATTACATAATCTAACAAAAGTATATCAAACAAAATATCAACAAAAATCATTAACATTAACTAACAAAATATAAAAAAAATATCAACAAAAATCATTAACATTAACTAACAAAATAAAATTTACCTTTTAATCTTCTTTCTTAACTCTTCTTTCTTCTCCTCTTTCAACTAATCAAAAAATTAATAAACATAAATTAAAAAAATTAATCACTTTAATTTCTAAAAATTTACTACCAACAATAACAACAAAAAATTAAAATAAATTTAATTTAATTAATAAAACTATACTTACATTAATTTTTTTCCTTCTCTTTCTCCTTCTTCCTTCTTCTTCCTTCTTGGACCCCCTCTCACTTTTTTTTTTTGGTAAATACCATGGGTGTCACCCACCTATCCGTGTTACGGTCTAGGCAAAGACTAATCCCATTCGGGCCGAGAAGCGAAGACGTTTAAGCCCTCCCAACAATATCGACTCCAGGGCTCGAACCCGGGTCCCTCAACCTGGGGTGCAGCTCGCCTTACCACTGCACCAAACACTTGTGGGTGACCCCCTCTCACTTTCACTCTCACACACTCACACACGAACTCACTATCTCACTTTCACTCTCACTTGCGCTTCTTTCTCTCTTGCCTCACCACACACACCCACACCTTTTATAGGCAAAGGCCCAACAGCCATAATTCAAAATTTGACCCCATATGACCGGTCAAATTTTTTTATCTGAAATAGCGCCACTGGGACGCTATTTCAGATCTTTTAAAAAAAAAAATTAAATTAGCCGGTGCCACGTGGCATCAACTGATTGGTCCGCCGTGTCTGAAATTGCATTAGGTTAGTGCGTATCCCATTTGGAGAATTCAAAAAAATGTTGGGTATCCTAATACATAATTAATTTATTTGTATTATTATAATAAAAAACCCCATGTGAGGAGCATGTACAGGTACAGCCAAAATGAAAAATAATAACAAAATAACTCCCTCCTAAACAAATTATATTTTAATCTCTAAATTTATTTTTAAATCATGATTTATATTTTTAATATTAAAAATATTTTTTTTTATTATTTTCTCCTACAAATATCAATTTTAATTCTCTCAAACATTATTTATGAGATTAAATAGTTCATATCTCTAATATATATATATATAATTCAAAAATTAAATCATAATTTAAGATAAATCTAAAGATTAAAAAGTGAATTTTCTCCAACCTATCCAATAACTATGTTTTCCCCCAAAAATTTCCAAGAGTTAATATTTTATAGTTTATTTTTAAAGAAAACAAATTCTTTCATATTTTAAAAGATGTAATAGTTTAAAAATATTTTTGGGTTTGTTTTGGATCATATTTAAAAAGTGAAAATGTAAAAGTTTTTTTAAATTATTTTTGTAAAAAATGCTTTTTATTGAATTTTTTGATGAAAAGTTGTATATATTTTTATTAAATATAAATCAATTTTAGAGATCATTCTTTTAGATAAAATAAAATAATTTTGGCATCTTTCATTATATTTAATAATTTAAAAAGCCTTCGATATAGTAAATAAAAATAAAGCAAACTTTATACATTTTCTTAATTCTTAAGGTAAATATATTACAATTATAAAATTAGAGGGACAATAAATAGAATATTTGTTTTTTAAAAAAAATAAGGGAGTTATACAGTGCATGCGCACCCAACGGGTCCGCCATACGCTCTTCATCATCCCAAGATTGAATCCGCAAAGGCAAAGGGAAGAAGAAATGTTTGAAGCACAAGTACTAATTTTTTCACTTTTTTTTTAAAAAAAAATTTAGTTTTTTTTTTTAATATTGACTGTCTCGATAAAAATTACCCTCTGCAACTTTTTTTTTATTTCTGTCCTCTACAAATTAATCTTGAATTTTGAAGTCTCCAATTTTTTTTTGTTTAATTTTTTAAGTTTTGTTTAGATTAGTTTAAATTTGATTTGTGTTGCATATTTGATTATAGTAAGATATCTTTTAATAAGAATAATTATATTTACAAAATTTTAAATATTATTTTAGATATTTTTATTGTGGAGTTCTTGTGAAGTATGAGAGAGAAAAAAAGAGAAAAGAAGAGAGAGAAAGAGAAAATATTGTTTTATATATTTTTATTTCATGAATTTTATATTTTTTCTCTCTTCTTCTTCTTTTCCCTCTCTAACTTCACAAGAAGTCAATCCTCTAGAGTTCTTTTCTTTAGAGTTCTTATAGAGTATGAGAGAGAAAAAAAAAGAGAAACGAAGAGAGAGAAAGAGAAAATATTATTTTACATATTTTTATTTCATGAATTTTATATTTTCTCTCTCTTCTTCTTCCTTTCTCTCTCTTACTTCACAAGAACTCTAGAGAAAGGAACTCTAGAGGATCCAATCCCAAAAAATTGAATAAAAAATATTACTAATTATTAAATTTAAGACATAACTTAAATATTAATTAAAGGGGAAAAATTGTCAAGTTTGAACAAACAAAAGAGCCCTATAAAGATCCTCCTAAGATCTGAATGTTAAAGAAAAGTGGATATTTCAACTTAATAAGTTTTAACTTTGGGTAATTCTATAAACACTTTTGTCAAAGTAATTGAGTGTTTTGTCTCTTTCTCTTTTTAGTAATTAACTAACTAATTGATTATTTAGTTTTATTACGTAAACCATTAAAAAACTTGACATGACTAGTTTCTTAAAAAGCAATTATGATTTTTTATTTGCCTGAAAAATAATTAGGATTTATTTTCATGAGATCAAGGCTGGGATTGCATTATTCTATTATGAATTCCTAGAGGAGAAATTTTTAATGGTAATTTCAAGAAAAGAACTTTATGCCTAAACATATATTAAAGTTTAGTCCAAACTTCCTACTTTTCAAAATAAATAAATAAATAAATGAAATTTTAATATTAAAATATATTTACAAAGAACAAATTGTTTTTAGGCTTAAGTGCACTTTTGGTCTCCTAATTTTTGCAAAGATCTCAATTTGGTTCTCTAACTTTTCTTGTTGCAATTTTGGTCCCCTAATGTTTTTTGTTACAATTTTGATCCCCCTAACTTTTGAAAACGTCTCACCGTTGGTCCCAAGTGCACTTTCTCCATTCATTATCTGCCGTTAGTGCTGTTCTGACAAGCTGCGTTTGTTGATGATGTGGTAAATATGAGTGAAGTAGATTAAATAATGACCATTATGGGCGTTTTCATGATTTGGAAGTGCACTTGGGACCAACGGTGAAACGTTTTCAAAAGTTATGGATTAAAATTGTAACAAAAATAGTTAGGGGATCAAATTGAGACGTTTTCAAAAGTTAAACGACTAAAATTGCAACAACAAAAATTAGGGGACCAAATTGAGACCTTTGCGAAAATTAGGGGACCAAAAGTGTACTTAAGCCTTGTTATTAAATCATCATTTTGTATAATTTTATTGATATAATTTTAGATATATAAATTATATTTTCAATATTTATCAAATTGATATATTATACACACTCACGCACATAGATGCACCATTTTTTTTTGTCTTCATAGATGCACCATTAACTAATAAATTATCTTGTCTTGGAGGGTGTAAAAGGGCTGCCCCAATTTCGTGTACACTCTAAGATATGGCCTAGTGAAATTTGAGTCGAATTGGGTAGAGTCTTTTATCAATATTGGTCCTATATTTTTTTTCTCAAAAATTAATTGGATCATTTATCTTTCAAAATATTTAAATTAGTCTTACATATTTTCATAACTACTCACATTAATTTCAAATGATTAAGTATGATCATATCTCTCTCATTTCAAGTTTGAATGTGATAAATCTTGAGTTTCAAGTTGTTTTTTACTATTATTTCTTTATTCAATTAGGACTGTTAACAAATAAAATCAAATCGAGTCTGAAAAAATAGGTCGCTCATTTTATGGTCAAATAAGTGAAGTTGGTCATCATATTCTCTTGTTTCTAGTCCAGATATGACAAATTTAAAATTATGAATTATTATTATTAAAATTAAAGAAGATTATTTAAAATCTACTATTTCTCAATATTCCGAGTTATGGGATACAAATCTTATGAAGAGATGCTCGTGATGAATCCTCGGCCTATCCTCANCCATCGGAAATCGTCCGGCTAATGATTACACAGAATACTCAAAAAGGAAGTCCAAGATCTCGCCACGCTGGCGCCGGAGACGACGTATTCGAAGAGAATGTTGTCGGCGGCGACGTAGGCGACGAAATCGCCGAGCTCGACGCGGAGGTAGGCGAAGGAGAACTCGGTGTGGCAGAGAACGGAGAGGAGTGCGGCGGCGCCGGAGATGAGGTAGGAGAGGATGACGGCAGGGCCGACGTCGTTGCGAGCATGAAAGGACGCATTTCGGAGCAGAAGAAGAAGGGTGCGAGAAGAGTGTTAGCTGGATTCCTTTTTTTCTTTTTGGGGAAAAATTGTTTCAAATACAAGTTTATTCATTTTCTCTTACACTTTGGTCCTATTATAAAAGGAAAGGACCTTAATTCAAAAAAATAAAATTTTTCGGGTAATGTAAACCAATTTTTTCTTTTATTTAACAGAAAAATTGGATAGAAATTGGAAAGAGACTAATGGTGGAACTTTTTAGAAATTTGAGGGACCAAAACAGAACTTTGAACAAACTTGAAGGACCAAAATAGGACTTTGGCCTAATTTTTTTGAAATTACTATTATACCCTCACTGATTTGGCCTTAATTTAACATAAGGGTGTTATTTGCACGTAATTGAAAACTCAAGGGTCCTATTTGCACAAATTGAAAACTCAGGGGTGTTATGTGCACCCACTCTAAAACTCAGGGGGTGTCCCTGCATTTTGGCCATACTTTTAATAAAAAATGTCAGTGAAAGAAGATGTAAAGTGAGATCCACACTTCTACACTACTATTAGGGTGTAATATATCCCCTCCCCACCACTGCCATGGGTTAGGGTGTAATATAAAAATGGCATGTTTTGCTTTTGTGAGGACTAAAAAGAAAGGGGCATAAATGGGATTAGGGCAATTGGCGAGGGTTAGGCTTGGGAAGCCAGAACAAGAGGACAGACACAGAGGCTGCTTGCGCAAATCTAGCTAATCATCTCTTCTGGGTCGACCAATATGTAGCCAAAGATTGGATTTTTTTTTCTTTTCAAATATTCAATCCTTCCTTCTTTCTTCTAAATCCTTCCCTTCATTTCTTTCTTTCTTCCATTCTCATCATCAAAACCCTACCTACACACACATTGATTCCACTCTTCACTTTCCTTTCTTTTCTTTCCCACATTATGCTTCCACGTACAAAACCCTTTTCTAACATCCTCAATTCCACACCCAAAATCGCCTCAGAAACTAGAATATGTCCCTTGAACACATACCCCACTTTCTCGTTTTCCCCAACATTGCTTTGAAATCTTGTGGGTGTCGTCTCATTCTTATTGTTTTGGGTAATAATTGTAATGATACGACATTGGGGTTTGTGGCTGAAGAAGCTGTGGTTGCTGCAGAGAGACTGTGGGAAATGTTGAGTCTTATTATCATTATGATGATGGTCGCTACTAGAGATTGTGGTGGGATCCAAAGGAAAATGGGTTTCTCTAGCTCATTTAAAGAATGGGCTTACTCTGTTCCTAAAGTTCAATTCTTTTTTTTGCCTAGTACTGGTGAGGTGACTCTGTTCTTTGTATTCTTCTTGCTCTGCTGATTTAGGTGGTGTTGGTGGTGATGATGATGATGATGGTGATATTGGCTAGACGGCTCAATCTGTTCTTGCTTAGTGATGATGATATTTCTATTATTTATATATAAACTTTTTTAATTTCTTTGTGGATACTCAAAGGCAAATGTTGCTCTATCACAGGTTTGATTTCTTCTAATATCAGTGGATTTTGGTAAATTTTTGTTGTGCATTTCTGCATCCTGGATTGTTGAAGAAGCCCATGCCCCATGCTATGCTTCCCTCTCAGGAAAAAAAAAGAAAAAAAATATTTTTTCTTTTTCAAAATTTATTTTTTTGCAGTAAATGGGATGCACCTAACCTAATCCTGTAGGATTTTTGGTCAGTGATGCTTTAAATTTTGGGGGTCCCTTGATGTGCAGAGCCTTCAACATCCAAACACTGTTTTATTACCGTTTCAAATTTAATGTCAGTCTTTGCTTCTGTCTCTTTTACAAATTTTTATTGGTTTTTCTTGGGAAATGTGGGGGCTTCATGATATTAACAATTGTGCAGAGCTTAGAAGGAAGAAGCCACAGAGGGCCCATCAAACTACTTGTACTTCCTTTCATTAAAATTTATCTGAATTTTCTCTTTGGAAATTTCCTTCCCTTTGTTACATGTAGTAGTAGCCATAGTCTTCTTGTTAATGCTCATTTTGGCTCTAACCATTGCAGTTTAATCCAATTATATGAGATCAGTGTTATGGGTTTGAGTGTGTGATGTCACAATGATAACTTTATTCTTGTACAACTCAACAAGAAAAACAATGTCAAGACAAAGAAAATTGAGCTCCATGTGAAGAATGAATGCCCTGTTAGATTATGTAATGTTGCCACACATTGAGGGCTATCAACACCTTTTCCTTTTCTGTTGTAGGGACTAGAGAGATTCTAATCTTTTAAGAAGCAACATATCTTTATAATTTGGTATCAATTTAGTTCTTGGATTATATAGGTGCTGCTAGTTTAGACTTTAATTTTTTTAAATGATTGATTTAATTTTTAAAAATTCATTATTCATTGTAATTTAGTCTCTCTTTAGAGACTGAATTGTGTTAGAATAATTAATTTGTAACAAATTGTGAATTTTCAAAAATTAAATATAATTTTTTTAAAGAAATAAAAGGCTTAAGTGTTAATTTACTCATCCACAATCAGATTTTCTTTTTTACTTATTTAATGGTCTTGAATTGTGAGTTAAAAATTATAGTGTGATAATTTTGCATTGTGTAAGATATAGTACATTGTATCATGTGGGTAACGTGCACAAAGGAAAAAAAGCTCTTTCTAGTTTTTACTCTTTGTAAGAGGTGAGAAATAATGAATGGGGAGTTCAGAGTCCAACAATTATGAATAATGTACATGTCCTTTGTACAAACAATAAGCTCTTCCCATACTCCTACTTGGCAATGAAAATAAAAATCCTCAAGTCACTCTATAAGCTGGTTTGGATTTTGTGTGAAGTCACATGATTTTGAAAGCAAATCATCTAAGTATTTAAACATTTCCACCCTATGGGGATGTGGAAGGTTATAGAGAATTCAGTTATTGAAGCTACTTAGGTAATTAGTTAACCAACAAAAGGTTACTTTACTTCAAGTGGTAAGTAGTTTAATAACACTTACGAGAAGTCTTGAATTTGAGAACATCTTTATTGAGAGACTCTTTTATTATAATCAAGTGCACAACGCGGGTTAAGGTTGAATCTGAATTAGTCGGAACAAACAAAAAGATGGTAATCAATAAGTATACTATGATTTTTAAAATCAAACTCTCACTTATCTTGTTGAACTCCATGGCCAAGAGAAGAGGTCATTTCTAGAGTCTTCTTTTCCTCAGATTGAATGTGATTACACGACTCAAACTCCTTTTTGTTTTCAAGTTGCCATGCATATATGCATTTGTTGGTTAATCAAGAGACATATTATTCATGTACTTGTAAGACTTTAAATAAATTCCTTTCATAAAACCAGAAAGGCCAATTTCAAGTAAACCCAAATGCCCAATCATTGAACACAGAAGTAAGTCCCACTCCAAAAGAGATATGATGTTACAATCAGAATATCATTTTTGGACAGGGCAGTAACATGCAATCATGCATTAATTAATAAAGCTAATTAATTGGTAAATACTGCTTTTCAATTTTCGTTTCATCCCACTTTCCTTCTAATAAACTTGAATCCATGAGTGATGAGTCAGTGCAATCCCATAAAACAAAATGAGATTTTTTTTTTTGGTTCAAATCTCAAATGTCAATGGATTCATTCAACCACCAAAGTCTAGCCTTAAAATTCTGAATTTGCTCAGATGTATGTCTAAGCTGACAAACATCCCATTGGGTTCAAATTGAACATGTGATGCCAGATGGGTTGTTGTAACACGGGAAAGATTGATGAAGCAAGAAAATCACCCAAATAAATTATTATAGGTCCTACTGTCATAATGAAGTAGGGTACAGAGGACAATGGAGAGTAAAGATAATTGACAGAAATGATACATTTATCACAGAAAATAGGTTTATAAGAAACCCTCCGGATACAAAGTTTTGTGCCATGAGGAAGTATCTATCATGGATCCTAATGAGGGATCCAAAAGATCATATTACAGAATATGTGCTTCCAATAAAACAACTTTGATACCTGTGAGTCTGTGCATTTCGTTGGTCAAACAATGCATTTTGATATGAATTTATTAAAAAAGATAAATGAATTGAAAGCGATGAATGGTGCAACAAAATTCATCCATATCAACTAACAAAAATTGGTCTGATGGAGTTGTCTCATAACTAACACAATCCTGAATTTAAATCTCGTTACTGATGAATAAATATTCATTAAACCTGTAATAATACCCTAACTTTATTGAATCAGAGAGACTCGATTCACCTAAATTTTATCCATGAAAAAAAAAAAACCATCCTTCCAACTTGAGACGACCTACAAATGCATCCAAAAACAAAGAATCCATTCCCTTTGCTTAGCACACATTATAATAGCAAGGCCACCATTTTATCTACTTGGGTTCTATGAAATCAAGTTGGCTGCAGTTACTCTACAATATCCAATAGTTTTGTGGGTGAAGTTTCAAAGCTAAATGAGACGAAGCTGAATGAAGAAAATAAGCAGCGAACTGACATGTCAGCAAAAGGAAGAGGGTCAGGAGCTTTCCAAATTGGATAAAAGATTTTGTGATGACTTGAGCTTGAGCTGGCTGGAGAAACTGAATCAGAATTATAGTCAGACAGGAAGAAGACTAATTTGTCATTTTATTCATTCGCTATCTTTTAGTTATTTTTATGAGAAAAGATATCAACTATCAAGAGTCTCAAATCTTGGAGACAAAATAATATACATTTTAAGATTTGTGTTGAAATTTTTTTAATATTATTGCAAAGATGGCTAAAATCTCAAACTCTCTAGTGTCTATAGAAATAATCCTATTCTTATTTTTTCTTTCTGTTACTTAATGTTGCCATTCCCTTACTAGGATGGTGATAATTGCAATAGGAGTTTGTTGAGTTTTGTACAAGTCTTTGTATTATTTCCCCCTTCTTCCAGTGAATTTGATACAGACCAATTAATTGATTTCCATTTTCTAAAGGGAGAAACTAGAATCATCTAAAAATGACTCAAACAAAGAATCAAAGTGGCTGCATATATATAGATCCAACCTACTACACTGTTCTGTGAAACACAGATTCCAGGGGCAAGAACAAGCATGCTATAGAAAAGAATGGTGTTGTTTCAAACATGAAACTATTACTTATAGGAAGCAAATAATTGCTAGAAAATTTGCCTTTGACAACAGCATATGAAATAAACAAGCTAGCATTGAGATACTCATTCCACATAAATGGTACAAAATCACAGGTCAATCAATTCATATTGTTCTCTGGATGGATAGAACTAAAACAACATAATGGTGAAACCACAAACAAGCACCGATAATAATAATAATTATTGTATAGCACATTCCATTCAAAATGAACAATAATATTATAGTTTGACATTTTCCAAGTACCATTTGTAGGTATCAACAAGCCCATCCTTGAGTGAGACTTTCGGCGTCCAACCCAATCCTGCAAGTTTCGAGCTATCCATCAGTTTTCTAGGAGTCCCATCAGGCTTGGTAGTATCCCAAACAAGATCCCCTTCAAATCCCACCACTTCCTTCATCAACTCAGCCAATTCCTTAATAGTCACCTCTTTCCCACTCCCTACATTCACATGCTCTAATCCACTATATTTCTCCATCAAGAACACACAAGCATCGGCTAGATCATCAACGTGCAAGAATTCTCTCAATGGACTTCCTGTTCCCCATACCACCACCTCCTTCGCACCTTTCACCTTCGCCTCATGAAACCTCCTCATCAGAGCAGGCAAAACATGCGAATTCTCGGGATGGAAGTTATCATAAGGACCGTACAAATTAGTCGGCATTCCCGAAATCGCATCCCAATTATACTGAATCCTGTACGCCTGGCACATTTTGATCCCGGCGATCTTGGCGATCGCATACCATTCGTTTGTCGGCTCTAATGGACCAGTAAGCAAGGCATTCTCCGGGATCGGTTGAGGTGCGAATTTAGGGTAAATGCAAGAGGATCCCAAGAATAAAAGCTTCTTGACGCCGTTGCGGTAAGCGGAATCGATGACATTCGTCTGGATTTGGAGATTGACGGCAATGAAATCGGCAGGATATGTGTTATTAGCATGGATGCCTCCGACTTTGGCGGCGGCGACGATGGCGAATTGCGGCTTCTCGGAGGCGAAGAAGGCTTCAACGTCGGATTGGCGAGTGAGGTCGAGCTCGCCATGGGAGCGAAGGACTAGGTTAGTGAACCCTAGCTGAGTTAGCTTGCGGACGATGGCTGAGCCGACGAGACCACGGTGACCGGCGATGAATACCTTAGCAGATTTGTCAACTAGAAATGAATCTGATAGAAAGAGAAATCGATTGTTCAGTATAAGGAAATTACAGATCTAAGTGAGAATCAGAAGAAAGAAAATAAGCGAGAGAGAGAGAGTGAAGTTAAACCATCGCCGTGGCTTCCCATGGTGAAGATCTAAGTGCTTTCAATTTCAGTTGCTCTCGTTCACGATGATCACTCCTTACTGCAAAAAAACTCAAAAGCGATGTGAAATCAAATTTCAAGACTTCGGATTTGGGCCACAAATTTTAACTCATAGGCCCACATTTTACCCAGAAATGCATTCAGATTTGGATCTAGTATTTAGTGTTTGCAGTTCATGTTTTTTATTTTGGTTCATTATTTTTGTCTCAAAGTTCATTTTGGTTCATTATTTTCCAAGTTTAAATTGATCCATTATTTATGTAATTTTGGTTCAAAATGATCCTATCATAAGTGGTATCTCTTTTTTTTTTTATTAATTTTTGATGATGTGACACTTAACTTGACTTTTTTCTCTCTCATATCAAATTATTTCCCTCTTATCGTGACATTTTTGAATGACATAGGTTATTTGCAAACTTCATTTATATCAAATATACTGTTTTTTCTTCTTACCAAAAAAAAATATATACTATTTTTTTTTTATTTTCTAAAAAGAAGGCCATATAACTGAAAATGTCATGCAAGAAAGGCCATATCAATCATGTTAAGTGCCATATGTAATGAAAAGTAGAGAAAAGAAACAGAACTTAAAAGTATGATTATTTTGAACCAATTTGTATATATAATGGATCAATTTGAACCTTCTAAAAGATAATAGACCAAAATTAATGTTGATGCAAATATAATAGACCAAAATAAGCATTTGACCTTTTTTTAAAAAAATTAATACATTATTCTGTTAATTGATATGTAAAAATATTGACATTACATTAATCTATCTTCGAATTAATGTAGATGATAAAAAATTACAATTAATAAATCAATCAATCAATGAATATTTACTATAAAATCAACCTTTAAAATAAACTAATTAACAAAGTTTAATATAATTGATAATACTTTATTTTTTTTTAAGTATATTAGATTTTATTAATGGAGACAAAATTTATATAGATTATTTTTTATAAAATCTAATAATACTTAAAAAAGATTTAATAAAATCTAATAATTTTAATAATTTAAAAGAGCATTTATTTACATATAATTTTTTAGCCCAAATTTCCATATCATTTAAAACATACAAAATACAATAGTATTATTAGTATAACATTATTTTTGTTAAATAATTTATCACTAATATAACATTTTTCTAAAACTTTTACATTATGCATGTTTGTTGTTTGGGCCTTATGGTGTGAAGGAAGCTTCGTTTTTTTGTTTTTTCGGCCTGAGAAGGAAGCTTCATCTGAAGGTTCCTGTGGCAATTACGAAATTTCCTAATAACTTGTATTATATAATAGGGCAAGACTTATATATGTTTGCTATAAGATTCTCCAATAAAAATATAACACGTGGTAAATTTGTTTTGCATGACCAATCATGGTAGAAAGAGAGTATTACATCATAATTTGATTTATTTGCACGATAATACCACCACTTGTGTTCAAGTTCAAGAGTTGTATTGCATCATAATTTTATTTATTTTTTTAATTTTAACCCTAAGTTTCTCTCGTCTATTTGTTTAATAGTCTAAGTGAAGATTAATCTTATTCGAATCGGAAGTAAACAATTAAAGTTCTCCAAATAATATTGATTTCAAAGATTAAACCTTAATCGTCTTGTAAGTGCACCTTGTGATGTTTGATTATATATAAGTTAAAGGGTTATTTTGGTCCAAAATGTATGCTTTAATGTTCATTTTAATCCATTATGTTTCAAATTGATCATAAATATTGGCAAAATGTTTCATTTTGGTCCCAAACTATTGAATATGGCTCGTTCCAAGTTCAAACATGACGAGTTTAAAGTTACGTATTGTTCTCAAAGAGTGTTTTCTCTATCTAGTTGGGGCCGTCAGCAAACGAGGTCAAATCGATCCTAAAAATAGACCACTCGTTTCATGGTTAAACAAGCAAAGTTGGTCATATCTATCTCGTTTCAAATTCGAATGTGACGAATTCAAATGAGAGATGAGAGAAATATGACCAAATTCAATTGTTTGAGACCAAAATGAAACATTTTACCAATATTTAGGATCAAAATGAAATATTTTGTCAACATTTAAGACCAATTTAAATATTTTGAAGTATAATGAACTAAAATGAACATTAAGACATACATTTAGGACCAAAATGAACATTTGTGATTTGACCTTATGTATATGTTGGTAGATAATCATATGACCTGGTTATGCATATCTCTGATGTAGGCAAAAATTCAATGAGATACTAGACCTGATCACGGGCCGGGCTCGCTAAAAAATGGGCCGGGCTTTAGGGGGTAATAACAAACAAAAAGTAGGCCCGAGCCCGTTTTATTTCGGGCCGGGCTCGGCCCGTTTTTGATGAATATGGGCCGGGCTTAATTCCGGGCCCTTTTTAAACAAATTAAACATTAAACTCACTCTCACTCAAATTATATATTTATTAAAATATATATTATATTGGAAATTGAATGGTGATTGGGAGGGATTGGGAAGATTAGGTGAATGATTGATTTTGATTTTTAAAATTGGAATTGATTGTGGAATTAGAATAGCATAATTGATTTGAAAATTAAAAATTAGAATTAAATGTGGTTTGATTTTCTAAAGTTATATATTTATAAAAATATATATTATGTTTATATATATTAAGGAATATATTATACAATATACATATATAAAAATGTATGATATATGTATATTAATACGGGCCGGGCTTTAGGGCCGGGCTGAAAAATAAGCCCGAGCCCGGCCCGTATTAAAACGGGCTTTTTAAAATTCGGGCTCGTTTTTTTTCGGGCTTTTATTTTCGGGCTCCTTTTCATTTTTTTCGGGCCGGGTAAATCGGGCCGGACGGGCTTTCGGGCTCATGATCAGATCTAGATACTAAGCGGCTAAGCCAAATTTGATGTCCCTAACGAAAATAATTGTGTGGGGTACGGTACGTAAGGTAACCACAACATTATGTGTAGGACACTAGGACACAACAAATAGAGCTTTGTTCATTGAGATATCATTATTTGGGATCTTTAAATGATGCTTTTGCACATATGCTTGTCAGTAAAATTAGGTGAGTCCAATGAAGAAAATTAGTTAAGTCATGATGTTGATATCATTAATTTATACTTGCTTTAATTTGCTAGATTAGCTAGCATGTGGGTAAGTAAATTATTAGTCTAGAGTTTATTATTAGAGAAACTTATTATTTGGTATCTAAATTTATATCGAGTTAATTAATTAGTCTTTAAATAATCAAAATATACGACTCACTTTTTAAATTATTACAACCGACAATGATTCAGTCTCTGGGTCAAATTTAGGGACCAAAAAATTAAAGTCAATTTAAATTTAGAAATAAAATCATTACTAAGGACTAAATAGTTGACAATTGAACTATTTCAGAGACTAAATCGTGTAATTCAATTATTCAATAACTAATTAGTTAATTCGTTGTAAATTTAAGGACTAAATAATAAGTTTTCTCCTATTAATATTTGATAAAGTAACTATACATACAACTTAAACCTTAAAAATTATGAGTTGGCTACTCAAAATTTAAAAGTTTAAATTATACATTTGTTTTTTTAAAAGTCGTTACTCTTTAACAGGATACAATTTACTTGATTTTTTTTATAAGAATTAACTTGAAGAAATAAAAGGTTCCGTAACTTTCAGAGATGAAAGAATGTAAACCAAACTTTCAATTATTCAGTTATTAACTTGTGTATTTTTAAACTAATTTATTTATCTACTTTATTTAATATTATTTATGAAATGACTATATTTTGTTTTGTACATGAGTACTAAATATACTTGCTCTTTATATTTTTGCTAGTAACAATTTCTGTATGTTATTAACCATGTAACTCTTTTATATATGAGAGAGGGTTTGGTTTTGGAGAGGTGGAATTCCCTCCTCTCACATTTCTTAATTTTTTTAAAAGAATATAAATAAATTTAAAAAAAGGATTGAGGAGGAGAGAGAATGAGATGGCAAATGCCTTAGCTCCCTCTAATATTTTCCTATAATTAACTTGTATAATTTTTACAGAATTCATCTTTCCAGTTATGTACGTGTGAGTGAAATATGTTGGTGAGGTTATTAATATTGTATGAATTATGAGTATTTTTCATCTATTTATTTTAATAGATTAATTGAAGATTAATTTTATTCCAGTCGAATAAAATTATAAAAGTGACAAAACTCTTCTTCTTAGTATTTAAAGTAACTACATTCTTAACTTTCGATTTTAAATTTTTTTTTATTATATCATTGAGATTGGACTATGAGATGAACAAAGGTATATAGGAAGAGCAAATATACATTAAATAATGCATATTTCATTACTAAATCTCAGATAGATATATACACTTAATAGAGAAATAGTAGGGACGCGTGTCTAAAGTTAATAGCCTACTCTAATAACTAATTATGAGCTGTACAAAGCACCAGAAAGAATATACAAAGAAAAAAATATGCATAAGAAATATTTATAGCTGATATGCATAACAATGAAGGATAGAAAGCTTCTAGAAAGCCATTATCTTACTGGAATATTGCTGTGAAAATAATCTAGCAATTAGTCAGAAATAAAACTATTACTCTTTTAATTCTTCAACATCGCCTCCTTAAGTTGGAATTTGGTGAGGAACCAAACCCAACTTGCAAACCTTAGAAGACAACTAAGGCTTAGCTAAAGACTTTGTAAAAATATCAGCAACTTGGAGTTGTGCAGAGATGTGTTGAGGAGATATAAATTCGTCCTTGCATTTTTCTCGAATGAGATGACAATCTATTTCAATATGCTTAGTCTTCTCATGATAAACTGGATTAGAGACTATATGAATGGCAGACTTATTGTCACACCATAGTGGAATAGGAAATCTTTGAATAAAAAAAAAGTGGATACGCAGGGTCCCAAATGAATTGGCTTATTCGAAAAAAGCCTTATTCTTTGAAAGATCTATATCTCGTGTCTGGTACTGCATGATTCCACTCTAGAAGAACTCTAAACTATTCTCTTGAAGCTCATTCTCTTTATCATAAATGATCCGCTTGCTCTACTGAATAATATAAAGGAAGAGCAAAGATGTACTGAATAATGCGTATTCCATTACTAAATTTCAAAGAAATATATACACTTGAATAGAGAAATAGTAGGGACATGTGTCTAAAGCTAATAACCTACTCTAATAACTAATTATGAGTTGTACAAATTAAAGCACCAGAAAGAATATACAAAGAAAAGAATATACATACATAAGAAATATTTATAGCTGACATACATAACAATGAAGGATAGAAAGCTTCTAAAAAGTCATTATCTTATTGAAATATTGTTGTGAAAATAATCCAGCAATTAGTCAGAAATAAAACCATTATTCTTTTAATACTTTAACATGAGAGATAAGGGTTTAAAATAAGAAAGTGAAATATATACAGATAATGTTATGGAAATTCGAGCTTTTTAAAAAAAAACTGAAATTCGAGCTTTTAAACATTTGATTTTGTATAATCTCTCTCTATATATATATTAAGAGGTGAAACTCACTAATTCTTTTTTCTTCGTTTAATGAGTGTAATCCATAATTTTATGTAAATATAACATATAATGTTTGAGAAGTTGAGAATTCTAGTTGTCCAAATTATTATTATCCAATACAATATTGAATTGTACGTGTACTGTTGACCAATAGGCCCATTAAACAGAAGCCCAGAACGGACTTAGTTTAAAGCTGAGACATAAATATGAATGAAAAGCAATGCAAATATGCAAAAGAGAGTACATAGAAATTTGGCCAAAAGAAAAGAGAGACTACATAGAAAAAGGCTATCCTTTTATACAATCGGTTGTTTTGTATGTAAAATATATTTTTCTTTATATTTTCTTAATTTTCTCTAAACTTCATAATTTTCACACTCTATATATATATAATATATTGAATTCTCATCCCTAATAGCTCGTGTTCCCTATACTAGATTCTTTATGGTCCTTTCCTACGTTTCTTCTTTTTTTGATTTTATCTATATCCCTCACCAAATATATAGCATAATAAAAGAAAAATATTTTATATAAACAACAATTAAGAGACCACATATATCTATACCATGACTTAAAATACAAATAATCTATTCACATGTGTTGTCAAGTCTGTGAGAGAAAAATGTTAGCTTTTATTTTGTAATATATATATTGAATGAGATGTTTAGTACTTAGTTTCTTTTTTTTTTAGAAGAAATTATAAGCACAGATATTTTCTTTTGATTTTGAAGGAGCGTCATCATGTATGGAACTTGTTCGTGCCTAACTCTCTTACAACACTTATATAACACATATTCATAAGTTTCAAAATTTAATTATATTTTTTTTGTGTTCGTGAGTAAAAAATGACTTGTCAAAATTAACAAGTAGCTCCAAACTTGTTGCCATTAAACTTAAAATAAGAAATATATGACCAACTTTGCTCGTTTAACTATGAAACGAGCGACCCACTTTCAGAGTCCAATTTGATCTTATTTACTAAAGCCCCAACTGGACAAAGAAATGACTCATAAAAAATAATCCGTGTCTTCGAACTCGTCATAATCAAACTTAAAATGAGAGAGATATGGTCATATTCAACTGTTAGACCAATGAGTGGAACTTTTAGAAAAGATATAGGACCAAAATCACAAAAAACAAAAGAAAAAAAAGATAAAGGGTTAGATTATAACTTACCCTAATGATAAGGGACCAAATTGCATGCCACATCAGCATGCCACGTCAGTGTTAACGAAAGAAGAAGGACGAAAATGGAGGTGAGACTAATGGTAAAACTTTTTGTAAAGATATGAAAAAAAATGCAAAAAGAAAAGATAATGAATTAGATTTGCAACGTGATCAAAAGATAGGGACAAAATTGCACATTATCTTTATTTTTAAAAGTATTATTAGTAAAATAATGTCATGTGATAAAAAATAAATAAATATATCACATCTAATTTATTATAAGAAAAAGTATTCTTAAAAAAAATATCTTTAAAATATCTTTCAAGTCATTAATTTCAAATACAATATAAACTCATATATTAATTTAGCAATAATTAAAAAACAATAATTCACAATTTAAACCGAAAAAGATCCATTAATATGAGTGAATCAAATGTACAATAAATCAATAATTTTTTTCATGACAGAAGAAGCAACAACCTGAAGTAAAATATTGATGCCATGTAGCATCAATCTTGGATAGAATAAAAAGTTTTGCAGAAAATGGGAATTTTGCAAGAAAAGCAAAGTCACATTGTTGGTGTGAGAAGCATATAAATTAGCTGTTAGGTGGCTGGAAAAGGGTATTCATAGGATAGCTGTATATATAGGTGAATGCTCTCTATTATTGAATTTGTGTGTTAATTTTGGGACATTGTTGTGGTCACATCTCTAACTAATTTTTATATGCTTTATTCATTGCTCTCTTTTCCGACAAACTAGTCAAATTTCATCTGCTTTGGAGGCTTCTTTGCATTATAATCAACTTTTACACATACCCTTTAATTTCTTTTATCATATATATAATTAATTGGCTAATCTTTTCTTTTCTTATTTTATCTAAAATGTTGTCCGATAACAAGCCACCTTTTTTTTAGTAAATTAATAATTTGGTTATTAAAATATGATAAAAATTTCAATTTTATCCCTTAAAGTTGAAAATATAAGATTTGACCCCTAAAAGATATAATTGCAATCAATTTGATCATTTTATTAAATATTACTAATTGAATTTTAACAACAAATTTAATGTAATTATAACATTTATTAACGCTACACTTAACAATTAATGTAGGAAAATCATGTTTAACATTAAAATGGCTGAATTATATGATTTTATCTTTTCAAGGACTAAATTAAAAATTATCATTTTTAAAGACCAAATTTTTAAATATTCTTTTTTTCTTTTAGGAAAAAAAAACCTCGTTCATGCATGATTAAAAATTGTGTGATAAGATACTTGATAATTAAGTGGAGGTGATACTTCTTTCTGTCAATTTTAATTAAGTCGAGGTATCAATAATGTGATTGCTGCCCATAAAAAAATAATAATAACAATTTGATTGCTGTTGATGATAAATGATGTGATGAAGCTAACATAGTTTTTGTTTGTATACCAAATATTATAAGCTTATACATATATACTCTCTTTTTTTCTCATATATATATATATATATATATAATCAAAAGTAGACTCCCGTTATACAAACGTAGGATTAGTTTAAGTAATATACTCCCGTGTGATTCTTCTTTGTTGGTTGATGCTGTTATCGACTCGAGTCCGTTTGGCGCTGACGTTGGTTCGATAGTTCGTATGATCCGTCTTCGGCTTCAGGAGTTTGAGGAATGGTCGATTTCGCATGTTTTCAGAGAATCAAATTCTTGTGCGGATTTTTTGGCTGCAATAGGGCGAGACAGGGATGACGGAAATACAGTCAGGTTTCTGTAATCTCCTTCGACGGACCTCACCATGCTTCTTCTCCGGGATGAGATGGGGATAGGGGTTAATCGGGTTGTCTAGGTTTCTTTTTCGTTTTGCTGTGTTGCTGACTTTTGGGCTGTTTGTTTGTGGGTTGAGCCCACCGTTTGCCTACCAAAAAAAAAACTGATAGAGTTAGCCAAAAAAAAAATTGATAAAATTGATTAAGATCAGAGCTCTTATTCTACAAGAAAGAAGGTTCAAACCCTCTAATCGATGTGAGGACACCTTATTTAATGGGTCATAAAAATTCTTTTCGTAAGTTCTTAAAAATATCTGGAGATATTCCCCAACCCTATTAAAATACCTTTCTATCACAAAAAAAAGAAACAAATTGGTATCACGTAAATAAAATCTTGAATATCAGACATTATGAATATAGTTATCTATCATCATTAAAAGATTCTCCTTCTGTAATTAGGTGTGTAATATAAGTCAAATTTGAAATAATTGAAACAAAACCTCAAATATTGAAAATAAAACCTCTCTTTTCATATATTTTGAAAAAATTGTTTTCATCTATGAAGCATAGACACTGACAAGAACACGGGACACGACATCGACACATCAAATTCTTAAAGTTATACGACACGACATAACATATATTTATATATGTAAATAATTAAAACTTTATAAATTTTGATAAAAACTTTGAAAATTATAATATCTATTCGTAATATATGTCATATATATCATTATTTTTTTATTGTTTGTCATGTTAAAGGTGGGAGGTTTTCAAAATATATGAGACCAAAACTGAGGCAAAAAAGATATAGGACTGATTTGAGACCTGGTACAAATATACAGGACCAAATTTGAGACAAAAAAAGTTATAGGACTGATTTGGGAACTGGAGCAAATTTACAGGACCAAATTCGAGACAAAAAAAGTTATAGGATTGATTTGGGAACTGGAGCAAAGTTACAAGACCAAACTTGCACTTCGGCCTTTAAAAAATAAGGAAGTTGGCCCCCCAATTAAAATAGTTTTTTTATGAATATATACTCATTCTTAATTTCATATTCAACTTGATCCTTGAAGTAAGACTCAATTTATCAAACTCTAATTTTATTATCAATTTATCTATGACTCATCAATTTCCATTATGTAATATTTTAATCAATTTAAATATTATTATCTCTTCAATCTCATTATCCGCTTACGGTCCTTTATGCTTTATATTCTTTTTATCTAATCTATACATTTTATCTTATAATATTGATAATATATAAAAAAAAATAGGCCAAAATCCTATTTTGGTCCCTAATGTTACCTAAAGTTTTATTTTGGTCCTTAATGCTTTTTTTTTTATATGTTTTGGTCTTTAATGTTTTCTAAAAGTTTCATAATTGATTTTTAACTATTGAATAATGTCATATCTCTCTCGTTTGTTGATGACTCAAATTGGGTAAAGTAAAAACTCATCAAATTTAACACATAGCTCTAATTTCATTGCGTTCGGATTTAAAACGAGAGAGATATAACCATATTCAATAGTTAGTAACCGATTATAAAACTTTTATGAAACATTAAAGATCAAAACAAAACAAAAAAATATTAAGGACCAAAACAAACTTTGAATAAATATTAGGGACTAAAATAGAATTTTAGCCAAAACAATATATTGGCCCCCTAATTCAAAATCCTGGCTCCGCCCCCGATAACGTTTAGGATCAATTTGAGCATTTGACTAAAAATAAATGAAAATTTACCCCTGAATCTTCACATTTTCATCTATTTGGTTCCTAAAGAATGAAATACACTATTTGAATAACTACAAATGCATGGCTTGTAACTAATATATTTTTTAATTTGTCCTCAAAATATTTAAATTGAATAAACTAATAATTGACAACTCAATTTTTAGAAAATTGAAATATATATATATATTACTCTTTAGAAAATTTAGATAATATATTTTTTAATTTTTTTATGAAATAAAGAATACATTATTTGAAATTTTTAAAAACCAAATTATATAGTTTAATATTTCAAAAATTAAATTATTAAAATTTTTACTCCATCTAAATTAAAAAAAGTGTATGTACTGACAAGTGACAAGTAACAAAATGGCCATAATATAATGATGAGAATGAGAAGGCTGAATTGGTGTGTGTACTACCATTAGAGGGACCCCTACCTATTCCCATTGTGCTCTCACATACAACACTAGGCACTTGGCACCTCAGGGTTTTCAATATCAATTATCAAATTCAAATATATTATACCATTTACAGAAACCCAAAAACAAAAAAGCAATACATAATATATAATTAATAAATCAAATAACTGTCATACATACAACTCCAAGTTGTGATATCATCATATATATACCTGCAATATTCTTTGACTACTGGACTTTGTGATCAAGTCACCAAACCAAGCATTTCATTTGATTTATTTTATTTTTGACAAAAGTATCATTTTTAGTCCCTAAATTTTACAATAAGTGTCAATTTCGTCTTTAATATTTTATATTTTAATCAATTTTATCATTTGCTCTGACTTTTGCCAAATAGTAATGTTAAAATAGACGTGACTAATGATATATAATATAAAATTGATGAAAAAAAACTCAAATTATAACTAATATTGATAGAAAATAGTCAAATGTTAAAATTGATCAAAATATAAAACATCATGAACGAAATTAATTAAAAAAAATATTAAAGACAAAACTGACATTTAGTCTAAAATTTAGGGATGAAATTAATGCTATTTACTTTATTTTTTGTCTCTTGAGAATGGAATAAGCTAGAAGAAAAAGTGTGTATATAAATCCAAGAGATGTAGTGAAATAGTAAGAATTTTTCTAGCCTTAATTTAATATGAGAAGTCTGACTCCTAATTTTCAACATGAAACAACTTTAAATCCTTAAACCTATTTTATCATTTGAAGTACTTGCAAGCTAACCAAATGATTAATAATTAGTGTTATCTTTAATGAATACTTTAAACAAAAAAGTGTGTGTGAGATAAAAAAGTGAGAGTGAGCGAGTGAGTGTTGCAGCTAGTAGTATAGTAGTAGTATATCACAGTACCTACCCATGTCTTTCTCAATTTCTGGGCACAAAACACACACACACACTACCCTCCTGACAATTCGTATCACACCCACCTGATTCCCCTTTCTTTCTCTCACTTTTTTTCTTTCTTCCTCTTTTTCTCTCTTTTGTGGAATTTCTTGTAACAAAGAGAAAACGGGACCCTCCATGGACGAGACATAAATATAACTTTCAAATAAAGAAAAAGAAGAAGAAGGAGATGAAATGAAATCAAAACATGAGAAAAAGAAGCAGCTTTGTAACTTTGTTTTTGCATTATGAGGTTTGCTTTTCTCATATTTCATAGATAATGTTCCTTTATGAAATATGATCATCACCCCATTATTATTGTTGCTGCATAATTAGTACTATAGCTATGGCTCTCCCCTGCTTCTTCTTCTTCTTCTTTCTCTCTTTTGCTGCACTCTGTTTCTCCTACGAGCCTCGCAACCACGAAGGTATAATAATAAATTGTTAATTACTACATTATATGTTTCATCCATATCTTATTGTTGTGAATATGACCCATCTTTATATTTCAGTGGAGGCGTTGATAGCCATAAGAGAATCTCTGAATGATCCTCATGGGGTTTTAAGCAACTGGGATGAATTCTCTGTAGACCCTTGTAGTTGGGCTATGATTACTTGTTCATCCGATTCACTTGTTATAGGCTTGTCTGTTCTTTTTCTTCTTCTTCTTTTTCTGTGTTTAATTAGCTTTCTCAGACGCTTGACGATGACTCCATTATTGTTTCTTCTGTTTTTTTGCAGCGGAGCGCCGAGTCAATCTCTCTCTGGAACTTTATCAGGAGCCATAGGAAATTTGACAAACATTCAACAAGTGTGAGTGAGAGAGAGAGAGAGAAATTAGAAAGAGCCTTGCCCCTTTTTTTTTTTTTTTTTTTTTTNTTTTTTTTTTTTTTTTTTCATTTTGATTTGATTTTCTATTCTTCTGGTTTCTTTTTCTGTTTGTTATGCTTATTTCTTCCTTTTTGGGGCTTTGATGGAGTTTTGTCGTCATGTAACAAATTTGGCTTCAATCTCTTTAATGCTTTGGATTTTAGTCTCTTTTCCATGCCTGTGATAATATCTGCAGCCAAGGAAGTAGACATATATAGCACTCGTCGCATTCAAACTCTCAGAAACTTCACCCATAATTCTAATTGTTCAACCCATTTTTGTGCAGTGTGTTTTCTTTGTTTTTCATTGGATTTTCTCTAACCTCAATTTGTTGGTTGCTTGATTGATGCAGATTGTTGCAGAACAACAATATTTCTGGAAAAATCCCACCAGAACTTGGTTATCTTCCGAAGCTGCAAACACTAGATCTCTCCAATAATCAATTCTCTGGTGTAATCCCAGGGTCTTTAAGTCAGTTAAATAGTCTTCAATACCTGTGAGTAAATTTTGTTTTCATTCTTTCTTCCTCCATTTTCCCAGGAAAGTGCGGGAAAAAATAATGGTTTTGAAATAGTCTTAAGTAGAGTATAAAATAATCAATGATCTTGTGTTTTGATGAATAATGTAGAAGGCTGAACAACAATAGTATGTCTGGGCCATTTCCTGTATCACTAGCCAAAATGCCACAGCTTGCTTTCTTGTGAGTATGGATTTTCTTTCTGAGCCCAAAACCAAAAAGATTGGTTTGTTTGCTATCTATCTCACGTCTAATTAGTGCCTTGAAAATCGTAACAACCTGTGCACCTGTTGAATCATCATTCCTATTTTTGTCAGTGTTACTGTTTTTGCTGGATATCTATATATGTGTGATGATAACTCTATACATTCAGGGACTTGTCTTATAACAATCTCAGTGGACCATTACCCAAGTCTCCAGCCAGATCTTTCAAGTACATCTTCTCTTTCATTCTCTCTCTAGTCTCTACCACATACTTTTGTTGCACAAAAATGCAAAGCATGGAAATTATATTGAGGAAACTGTCAATTTAGTCCTTAGATCATATGGATCTTGTTATACTTAGTTTAGTCTTTAGATTTTTTAAATGAATAGTTTAGTCCCTGAAGGCTGAAAGTTCATGGCTTAGTGTAATTTAATTTCTCTAGGGATTGAGTTGTATAGTATAAGGTGTTCATAAAATGTCCAATTTGCAAGGAGCCATTGATTTTCAAGCACCAAATCAAATATTTCAAAAATTCAACCACTAAAATGATAATACCCATATAATAGAGGGACTAAAATGTTGTTTTACTCTTCACATAAACTATACAGGGTTTGATTTATTTCTTGGAATATAGAAGTTTAGAAATAGCTTTATGTTTTTGAATGTTCAACAAAATATTTGCAAATGATCTAACCACTAAAGTTAGGGAGAAGAGTTTTGCTTTTCTTTTCTTTTCCTTTTTTTTTTCTGTACTTTTTGACTTGATCTTTGTCTTGATTCACTCTACAGTTACTTCTGTTGACCCAAAAAAAAAAACTGTAATTTATGTTTTAACAGTGTTGTGGGAAACCCACTGATTTGTGGAAGCAGCTCCACAGAAGGTTGTTCTGGAACAGCAACCCTCATGCCTGTTTCCGTCTCTCTGGCATCCTCACAAGGTCTTCCTTCATGATAACTTGGACTTAAATGCACTTTTTTGTCTTTTTATGAAGTCTCAATATGATCCTCTTAATTCAAAAATAATGTGCCATCCTCTATTTTTATAACGATAAAATGCACAAAACTCCTATGAATTTTAATCATTGTGCATAAAATCTTTAAAACTTTAGAAAGTGACGAAAGACCCTTGAACTTTTGACTTTGTGCAAAAGATCCTTTTTTTTTGTTAAAAATTTCATAAAAAAAAACATCAATTTTTTTAGAGTTAAGATTGTAAATACATTTTACATTGATCCAAAATTAAAATTAAATAACTTTATAATTAATAGTAGCAAAAAAAAATTTTATTTTTCAATGAAAATTTTAACTAAAGTGTTATTTGCACAAAATCAGAAGTTCAAGGAGGGTTTTCTGTCACTTTTTAAAGTTCAGAGAATTTTTTGTATAGTGACTGAAGTTCATGGGGATTCTATGAAATTTAGTTTTTTTAGGATGATCCAGTTTTGTTTAATACTATGCTAAATTAGATGTTATTTATTTACTTGACACTCAGCATACTGTTAAATTTAGTGTTAAATCTTACATAAAAACGTGACCAGGCACCAATTTGATATTTTATTAAACAAGAGGACAAGACTGCCTGCACTTACTTGCATTAATTTTTTCTTTTGTGAAAGTAGAAGTGTCAAGACTATATTTAAACCTACAACTTGCAAATTATTTCCTCAGGAAAGCATAAGTCCAAGAAAATAGCAATTGCACTCGGGGTCAGCCTTGGCTGTGCTTGTGTCATACTCCTGTTTTTTGGACTCTTATGGTATAGAAAGAAAGGACAGCACCGTGCAATTCTGTATATTGGTGGTAGGTATCATTGGCTCAAAAATTCTTCAATCATATGCTAAAAGGGTTTAATTTGCTTAATTAGTATATGATTAATTGTTGGTTTTGTTGCAGATTATCAGGAAGATGGACTTGTTAGCTTGGGGAATCTAAACATATTCACTTTCAGAGAGCTCCTACATGCAACAGATAATTTCAGCTCCAAGAACATACTTGGTGCTGGAGGTTTTGGCAATGTATATAAGGGAAAGCTTGGAGATGGGACAATAGTGGCAGTGAAGAGGCTGAAGGATGTCACTGGAAGTGCCGGGGAATCGCAGTTCCGAACAGAATTGGAGATGATCAGCTTAGCAGTTCACCGAAATCTGCTTCGCTTAATTGGATATTGTGCTTCTCCTAATGAAAAGCTCCTTGTTTATCCATATATGTCCAATGGAAGTGTGGCCTCCAGGCTTAGAGGTTGGTGGTACCTCTCTATATGTGATTTGTACTTGATATGTTTTGGTTAAATGCACTGTTTTTCTAAATGCCAATCTCAAATCATGTGATGTGCACTTTGTTATGTTGTGACCTTGTTTCACTTTTGCTGTATTGCCCTATCTCATATGGTCAAGGCATATTTAAAATGTTAAAACATGTTTGTTCTGCTGAACTAGGGTGGGTTTTACTGAGAAGTATATCTGACATGTTTAAATGTCTATTTAATATTAGTTTGGTTTACAAGTATTTTCAGAATAAATCTACCAAATAATTTCTTGTCCATGGAGTAAACAGTGTGGAATTTATTTTTGGCTAAAGTGTACTTTTGGTCCCATAACTTTTGTTCAGGTCTCAATTTGGTCCCATGTCTTTTGTTCAGGTTGCAATTTGGTCTTGTGTTGCACTTTTGGTTCCATATCTTTGCATCAGGTTGCAGAATTGATCCCATATCTTTGGGCCAAGTGTAGAATTAGTCTCATATCTTTGGGTCAGGTGGGATTGATGGTGATACTTTTTACAAAGGTATGAGACCAATTTTGAAACCTAACCAAAAGATATGAGACCAAAAGTGATACGGGACCAAATCTGCAACTTGAGCAAAAGATGGGGACCAAAAGTGCAGCTAAAAAAGTTATGGGACCAAATTGAGACCTGAGCAAAAGTTACAGGACCAAAAGTGCACTATGACCTTTATTTTTTAGTGAGCTTAACCAATCAAATGTGTACCTGCAATTTTCTTATTTGAAGACATACCATAGCTATAGACTCCTAGCACAACTTTTTTTGTGGTTCAATGAGACCTTAAAATCATTGAATGTATCATTATATGATATAGGGAAACCTGCTTTAGATTGGAACACAAGAAAGAGGATAGCAATTGGAGCTGCTAGAGGTCTTGTGTATCTACATGAGCAGTGTGATCCAAAGATAATACACAGGGATGTTAAGGCTGCAAATGTGCTTCTGGATGAGTATTATGAAGCTAATGTTGGTGATTTTGGCCTTGCAAAGCTCCTTGATCATGCTGATTCTCATGTCACCACCGCTGTCCGTGGCACCGTAGGCCACATCGCGCCGGAGTACCTCTCCACCGGCCAGTCATCCGAGAAAACCGATGTGTTTGGATTTGGCATTCTCTTGTTGGAGCTCATAACTGGAATGACAGCTCTTGAATTTGGGAAAACAGTGAATCAGAAAGGGGCAATGCTAGAGATGGTAAGTTTATTATTCTTAAACCAAAACTACTAGTTGATGGCATTCTATGATATCTTAATTTCCCAAATATTCCATCTTGATTTTATTGTTTTGACTTACACTGAACTGCAACTTGTACAGACCATTTTTTAAATTTAAAAAACATTTTTTTCATGACAGCATATATATATATATATATATATATATTACAAAGAGGCTAGCAATTTGACAACATTTTACTAATTTTTCCCCTCTAGTAGAGTTATTGTGTTGAAATTACTTAAACTACAGTAAGATTTTTTGTCTGCTACAGTTCCTGTATATATGAGTTATGCCATGTCATTTCTATATACACCATCTTCGATCTATAAAACACTGATAGCTTAAACCAATCATCATAAATATAGATACAAGTAATGTGGGCTCTACTGAAATTAAAAGAAAAAAAAGATTTGACATGTATGTATGATTGAACTAGAATTTATAAAATACAAAAAATTGCATGTATATATGGATGAATGATTAAATTGGAATCTAGTTCGTGGTAATAATAATTATAATTGAACTTTGTTATTAATTTGGAATATTGATCTATAGTAGCTCAGGTTAACACTAGAATTTGCTTGTGGCCAAAAAAAAAACACTAGAATTTGCCATAATAAGTATAAGGGTGATTTAGTTTCTAAAAGATGATAAATATCTCAGTTTAATTCCTGAAACATGAAATTATATGATTTAGTTACTAAAAGATATAATTATAATCAAGTTGATTCTTTTGTTAAAAATATTAAGGGAAACTTGATGAAAAATCTGGTATTAAATCATTAATTTACTCAGTATTATATTTGAACTTGACTTGTTGCATCAAGTCAGGCTAAAGTATAAATTTAGTCTCATATCTTTTGCTCAGTTCTCAATTTGGTCACATATCTTTTTTTGTTACAAATTTGGTCCCATATCTTTGGATTACTAAATTGGTCCTATATTTTTAGATCAGGTTTAGAAGTGATCTTATATCTTTACAAAAGGATCCTTTTGCAAAGATATGGAAGTAATTGTGCAACTTGACTAAAAGATATGGGATAAAAACGATATGGGACCAAAATTGGAACCTTTTGTGAAAATATAAGATCAAAACTACAACAAAAAAAAGATACAGGACCAAAGTGGAAACTGAGCAAAAGATATGAGACCAAATTTACACTTTGACCCATTAAGTCATGACTAGCGATTGCAGAGCAAACTTGTTACAATTTGGGATGTGCTAGCTGCGTATATACCCTTTAGTACTGTGAATCAACCTTATCATTAAAGACCATAAATAGATCAGATCAATACTGTTTAATTTCTACATTCTACTGTTGTGGAAGGTCAAGAAAATACAGGTGGAAAAGAAGGTTGAAGTGCTGGTGGACAAAGAATTAGGAAGCAACTATGACAGAATAGAGGTGGAAGAGATGCTTCAAGTAGCTTTACTTTGCACTCAAAATCTACCAAACCATCGTCCTAAAATGTCAGAAGTAGTCAGAATGCTGGAAGGAGATGGCCTTGCAGAGAAGTGGGCAGCTTCACACAACAATGGCAGTACTCTCAGCAGCATCACCAACTTTTCCAGCAATAGAAGCAATAATAGTTCATCTTCTTCACGCCCTACTATTGCTTCAAGACTACTTGATGATAACAATAATATGGGGGTGGATGGAGGTGATGATGATGATGAACACTCCTTGGATTCTTATGCCATGGAGCTTTCTGGTCCTAGATAAACGGAAGAATATGGAGAGTAAAAATTAAAGGGGAATGAATTTTTTTTGGGGGGTCTTAATCATAATTCTTTTAAGATGGGTATATTAAATTTCTTCTTTTTCTTGGACAAAAACATATATATATTTGTCATACAATTTTATGGCTTTGAGATTGTCTAAGAAGCATTGTGGACAACAGTGACATGTAAAATTTGAATTGTTCATGTGTAATTAAAGCTCTGTGGTCTGGTCTTCACTGGCGAGTTTAGTATAGTAAAATAAGTAGTCTCTTCTATTGTGATAAATTCATATTTAAATTATTGTGGAAAAAAGTGTTTATACTTTATATTTAGTGTTTGATAGAGGGCTATTTTGGTCTTAAATGTATGGTTTAATGTTTTTTGGTCCTAAATTATTAAATGCGATCATACTCCTTTCGTTTTAAGTTCGAATGTGATGAATTCAAAGTCATATATTGTTTTAAAATAATATTTTCTCTATCNTTAATATTTTAATACCAAAATATTATTAATATCAACGATATACTAATTATACATATAAAACAAATAAATTTTTTCATACACAAGACCTTGTCTAATTCAACATTTTTATTAAATAAGTTAATAATATCAGGAGTTGGATGGTTTTTTTTTTTTTAGATTTTTGAAAATTAAGAAATCAAAGTGAAATTAATTAAATTTAAGGGATAAAACTGAAACATGGCGACAAATTAAGGGAACGAAAGTAGAATTTCTCCTAGTTACAATTAATCCCAACTTCTGTCTTTGTTAAATTCTCAAACCTAAATCCTTATATATAAATTTTAGGATAAATTTATTGACATGTACCACTTTGGTATTTTATTTTTTCAAAAAGTGTTACCGACTTTGATATCCAATTTAAAATTTCCGTAAAAAAATGTTAACGGTGGTAGGCACACGTGCGTTTCACGAGGGACCAAAAACACATCATTAACTTTCATTCATCACACCATTCGCGATTCATCATCTTCATCACCCTTGAACCAGTTCGCTCATTCATCTTCCATTTGTGATTCACACTTTGCGATTCATCTTCGCTCATTCATCTTCCATTTGCAATTCACACTTCGCGATTCATCTTCCATTTGCGATTTCAGTTTCATCACTTGCGATTCCGTTTAGCGATTGACACTGCCACTCGAAATCGAAACCCTATTCATCCTCCATCTTCAAAATCGAACTCCATTTCAGTTTTGAAACCCTAAATTCCTCTCTCCTTTCCGTCACAAATCGAAGGTTTCGAATGAGGCGTTTTGAAGATGGACGAATGAGTTTCGAATGGATTTCATGCCTAGATTTTCTGTGTGGAATGGATTTCGTCCTGGATTTTTAGCGTGAAGATGGATTTCAAATGGGTCGCGAATGGAGGAAGAAGACGAAATGGGTATGGGTTTTCAGTGTGAAGATGGATTTCAAATGGTTTTCGATGGGTTCCGAATGGAGGAAGATAGAATGGATTTCGAATGGCTTTTGATGGGTTCCGAATGGAAGAAGACGAAATTGGTATGGGTTTCAACGTTGAAGATGGGTTTCACAGCGCTGGTTCAAGGCCAATGAAGATGATGAATCGCGAATGGGATCAAGGCTGGATGGTGTTTTTGGTAGCTCGTGCTTTTCACGTGCTAACACTGTTAAAAACTAACTGAATTTCTAAATTGAATACCAAAATGTAGGGATGAGCACGGGCTGGGTTGGGGCGGGCTGGGGGATTTTTCCAGCCCAACCCGCACAACAATCTGCGGGTTGGGTTGGGTTGGGTTTTAAAAATTTTACATTTCAGCCCGAACCAACCCAACCCGCGGGCCTGCGGGTTGGGTTGGGTTAACCCACGGGCTATCTCAGATTCCACATAAGCTTAATAAAAAAATTTTAAAAAAAAATATCCAGATCACAAATTGAAATCTCTCGGCTTTCAACATTTTCTGATGCATCTTCGAAGGTCTCCGACTACAATAATGGCGTCTGATGCATCTTCGAAGGTCTCCGGCTACAATAATGGCGTCAAGTAGCAAACTCACCACTATAACTGCGGTTGCGACCACCATAATAAGTCGGAAAAATCCACAGTGACGGGAGCTTGGTCACGGTGACAATTTCTACTCATTTTTCGCCGTCTTCGACCCACACTGTCGCTGCCGAGGAGCTTGGTCATGGTGGCGAGTTCTACTGATTCCTCGCCGTCTTTGTCTCACGCTGCCGCTGCCGCTGACAAGGGAAGTTCCATGTAGCGACGTCGAGAGAGAAGAGGAAGGGAACGATGGCAACGATGGGTGACGACGATTTTGTGGAGAGAAGAGGAATGGAACGACGGCAACAATGGGTTTTGTGGAGAGATCTGAGAAGAGGAAAGATCGATTTTGTGGGTTTGATGTTTTTTGAAGAAGAGAAGAGGAAGGACTCGTTGGCGGCTGAGGAGATAGATATTCTTGAAGGTGACTTGCAAAAATTAGGGTAAGTAGAGTTAAGTGAGTGGGAGGAAAATATGTGGCTAAGATTTTATTTTTAAATACAACATGTGGCTGAGATCAATTCATGTGTATTATATAAAAATAAAAAATATATATATTATATATATGCGGGCTCGCGGGTTGGGTTGGGTTTAAAACTCTTGAACCCGTAGCCCA
This sequence comes from Chamaecrista fasciculata, assembly GCA_003254925.1. NCBI lineage: Eukaryota > Viridiplantae > Streptophyta > Magnoliopsida > Fabales > Fabaceae > Chamaecrista > Chamaecrista fasciculata. Next base: position 75,306 of record QANZ01004973.1, read on the forward strand.
ACCCGCACACATGCGGGCTCAATTTTTTAAAACCAAACCAACCCGTGAGCCCGAACCAACCCAACCCGCGGCTGCGGGTTGGGTTGGTTCCTGCGGGCTCGCGGGTTGGCGGTCCCATTTGCTCATCCCTAAACACGATGGGCCAAGCCCAGAAGTGGATGGCACTTTTTTAAAACGAAAAAAAAATCAGTACTATGTATGACGTTTTAAAACATTAATGATCTTATCAAAATCAAATAATCATATAAATCTGTGGTGACTCAGTTTAAGCCAAAAATCAGTACTAGGCATGACGTTTTCTTCCCGAGGAGATGGGAGAACATCATCAGCCAAAGGTATACCAATGAATCATTTGTGGACTATTAATTGTTTGAGTAAACTAAGAGCTCGCTTCTGAATTTGGACTTTTGGCTGATAGGTCCCTGAATTTTGCGAAGTGTACAAATCGGTCCTCGAATTTTCAAAACACTATACTAATAGGTCCCTCCATCATATTGTCGTTACAAAAAAGCTGACGTGTACACAAAGGACGCTGATGTGTCCCGTTATGTCCACGACAGCACCCGCTATCTTAAAAAGAAAATTGCCACGTCAATAAAAAAAAGTGACACATCAGCATTTTGCCATTGCACTTATAGGTCTCTGACACATTTTTATTTCATTATTCTCAATTCACCCTCTTTTTCATCAACTTCATTTATTTTAGTCCTAAATCCTCAAAATAAAATTGTAAAGTATCCCAAAACTCTTCTAAATATTCCAATTTAGTTCTTAAAAATATAAAAAACCCTAAACCCTAAAACCTTAAAAAAAAAAAAAATTGAGTTGAACAATTAGATCCTTGACCCATTCTTATCTCATTATTCCCATTTCCCCCTCTTTTTCATCATCTTTATTCATTTTAGTCCAAAATCTTCAAAATAAAATTATAAAGTGTATCAAAACTCTTCCAAACATTCAATTTAGTCCTTAAAAATATTAAAAACCCTAAACCCTAAACCCCTAAAATTTTGATTTTTTTTAATCTTCATCTTCATCTTTTTTGATTAATTTTTTTTTTGATCTTCATGATCATCTTATCTTTTTCCCTTAACCCTAAACCCTAAACCCATTTTTTTCCCTTTTAGATCTCCGTCTTATACCCCCCAAACCCCTCTCATCTGGGTGTGTCTCTCAACAGCCAAATTCATTTCCCTGTTATTCATTCCCTTATATTAGTTGACTAATACCGTGCATGCGAAATTACTAGTTGTTCTCTGATTTATCCCATTTTTTCTTGAATTTTTTTTATTGGGATTTTCCTGAAGGATGTGAGCTTTCTCCTACAAAAGAGAAGCTTCAATCCTTCATCTGGATATCAGAATGGCAAGTCGAGATTACTTTTTGGGATTGATTGCAATTTCTGCTTGTATAATTTTTTTTTTCGACCTGGTGAAATGGGTAGTTCTTGAGAGTCCAACACTAACGAAATCGATGCGTCGGTGGGTAGCTTGGTTTGGGTTCGCCGCCGGAATGGGTCGTGGTGGCCTGGCCGGATAATGGGTCTCGCTGAGGGTTGTTTGGTTTTGCCGAGATCGGGTACACCAAAAATAAGGGACAAGAACCATCACAATTTCAATTGGGGATTTGACTCAGATTTAAAAGCATGACTGGGTTTTGGAGGAGGAGGAAGAAGATGATGTTGATGATGATTTTAAGATAACGGGTGCTGACGTGGACATAACGAGACACATCAGCGTCCGTTATGTACACGTCATCTTTTTTGTAACGACAATATTGCGAAGGGACCTATTAGTATAGCATTTTAAAAATTCGAAGACCGGCTTGTACACTTCGCAAATTCAAGGACCTATCAGCCATGGCGTCCAAAATTCATTCAAGGACCGGATTGTTAGTTTACTCTTAATTGTTTCAATCGCAATGTGCATTGAGTAGTTTTGAAATGTGATGCTTGAATTTTGAACTCCTACACGTGATTCTTGTACTTTGTTACTAAAAACAGACAAACAGATTCTACAGTGGCCGTTGTAACTTGCTGTGAAACACTGATTGAAGCAATGATGAGTTTGGAATTAGGTACGCGGATTGCCATGGCATGAGAAAGAGATAAGGTTATTGAAATAAACCACAAAATGGAAAGATATTTTGTTCGGGCTATTCTTGAAGCCGAAAGAGAAATAGAACTGGCCGTGAGCCGTCAGTTGAAAATGCAAGAGATGAACTCTAAATTTGATTATCAGGTACGTGTTAAAAGAAAAGGCGTAACCTTAGCAGTGACTAAACTCTAGAACAAGTTAAGTAATTCCTAATAGTAAACTCTGAACTGATAGTATTTTTTAAAAAACAAACATATAATAATTTGATCCTGAAAGATACAATTCAATCATTCAAAAATTGAAATAGACAATTTAGTTGAGTTTTCTCATGTTTAGTTAATTTATAGACTATTTAGTTCTTAAAAGAAAAAGATGATTATCCCCTAAAAGAACCAAAACAATATACTCGTCAATTGACATAAATAATTTGGTCTGTTATAAAATACTCATTAATTCATTAGGATTTGAAATAACCAAATTATATACTGGTTGGCCAATGAAAAAGACTGAATTATGAGTTCACTCTATAAATTAACCCTCTAAAATATACACATACAAATCAACAACTCAATCTTTAAAGATCTAGCTCAAACTCTTTAATTCCTAAAAATTACAGAACTTATAATCTTCATCTTTTGTCTTATACGTTACTCCTAAAAAATAAACTTAAAGGATTATAGATTGCCTATAAGAATTTCAAAATTAAGCTATCAATTTATATAGCAGTATTAAGACAACAGGAATTCAACTTGTACTATTAATTAATATGCAGAAATGCAACTAAATTATTATGTTATTACGAAAAAAAAAACTAAATTATTTTGTTAAATATTTGATGAGAAACCATAGAAAAAGATGAGAGGAAATATAAAGTAGTAACAGTAGAGAGGAGAAGAGATAATTTTGGGGAGGAAGATGCGAATAAGCAGTGGTCAGGAGGAAAATGACAAGAAGAGAGTAAAGTATTGATAGATCCAAAGCAAATGGGGTGTGCGTGGGACAGAGATGCCGTGGTGTTTTTAAATGTGGCTGGTCAGTCAGTAAGCATTCGCAACGTGACAAAAGTTAAAAAAGATGGCAAAGGCGGGATTCTTATTTCCTCAAATCTGGATCTTCTTCAATCCTTTCCTTCCTCTATCACTTATTAAAAACCCTCTTGAAACAGACACTACTCTTAGTGCTTGCCACCTAACTACTCCTACTCTTGTATTGTACCATGATCTCATTATCGTCCATCTTGCCATGTGCATTTTACACTATTACCTACTGGTTACTATTTTCGTCAAATAGTAATTTTAGTCCTAAAATTATTGAACTTTTCACAGAAGTAATACAAATTACCCCACATCCCCTTTGTCGTCTGTTTCTCTTTTTTGCTTTGGGATATTTTTTTTTTCTTCGCTCCAGATCGAGGTAGGGAAACCCAAGATTAAGATAATCTCTCAACAATAAACAATATATGAATTCCCAGATAGAGATTCATAGAGGGAAACATTTCATAAGCAAGAAAAAAAAGTTAAAGAGAACATAAACATTCAGAAACAGGACAATTAATCAATTAGCAAGCATACCAAAATTTAAGTGCCAGAAACAATCGTGTGTTTGTGGTAGCTAAATTATAATAATTATCTAATAACAAGAACAAAAAGCACCAAACTTGATCAATGTTGCTTGAAGGGTAGAAACTAAATTAGGAATCTCAGAAACAAAATTACAGGAAGTTCATTCATAGTAATAATTTAAGATTAAAAGTAAAAATAAATTAACAAAAAGAAAAAGAAAGGTACAATAATAATAATAACGCTAATTGGCGGAAGGAAGTGAAAGGGAGGGTTTTGAATTGAGATACCTTTTTTTTTGTTTTGGTTTTTTTGGAGTAATTAAGAAGGAGGAGTAGGAGAGAGAGGTTTTCTGCAGAGAACCATGTGCATAGGCGAGAAAATTCCAGAATCACCTCCTTTGGTCAAATAGTCAGCAGTCTTGAATAGCATCTCATGAACATCCACGGTCCCTTGTGGTGCGATTCCCAACGCAGCCAGAAGCGTTATCACAATGTGGTTCCTCCAGTACGCGATTCGGCCCATCTTGAGCCGGGTCCACCACGGTTGAGCCGGCGGTTTAGCCAGATCTTTCTCCTTCACCACCTCAAACCCTACTTTCCGAGCCGTCTCGCCGATATCCGCGTAACTCCTTAGACCAGGCAACGCATCTCCTCGCTCAATCCCCTGAATCACCTCCACGTGTTCCGGGTTTTCCGGTTTGTACTTCTCGGTCGTAACCCACTCGTAAGAAACATACATCGAACCGGGTTTAAGAACCCGGAAGATCTCAGAATAAACCTCTTCGAGCTTAGGCGCGTGACACGTAGCTTCGATGGAATAAGCACCGTCGAAACTGTTATCAGGAAAAGGCATCTCGAGGAAATTACCGCATACGACTTCGCAGAGAGAGTCTAATCCGGCTTTTTTGTTATGCAATCTGGCTCGATTTACTTGGTATTCGTTGATGGTGATTCCGACGACTTTGGCGCGAGAATGGGCGGCGATTGCGCGCATGGGCCCACCGACGCCGCATCCAACGTCTAAAATTCGCTCGCCGGGTTTGACGTCGATGAGATCCACCGCCATCTGTTCGTGGAGGCGCGTGGCGTCACGGTGAGATTTTCCGGGGATGGAAGGAGAGAAATGGAAGGACTGACCCCAACCCCACTCGTAAATGTCAGTAACTAAATTGTAGAAAGTGTCGACAAAATCGGGGACTTTCTCGGCTTTCTCGATCTCTTTGGGCCGGCGGAAGAACGACCAGTACTGTTTGTATTTGTCTTGGACTTTCTCGGCGGAGATGGATCCGCCGGAGAGATCCACGGCGCGTTTGCCTTTTTGTTCGGCGGGGCCGAGGATGCAGACGAACCAGTAGAGCCCGCCGGCGAGGAGAGCTCCGGTGCAGAAGAGAGAGAGAGAGTCCATCGGAGAAAGAGAGAGAGAGAGAGAGAGAGAGAGAGAGAGAGAGAGATTTGAGAGAAAGTGGAGTGATTTCTGAGTGAGTTTTGTTGGAAGAGACTGTGTGGCCTATTTCTTTCTTTCTTTGGCTATGTGGGTGTGAGGGTGTCACTCTCTAGCTAATTTACTTTATTATTGGTTTTTTTATTGGCTAAAGTGTACTTTTGGTCCCATAACTTTAGCAAAGTTTTCAATTTGATTCAATTACTTTTTTTGTTGCAGTTCTGGTCCCATAACTTTGGCAAAGGTCTCAATTTGATTCCATAACTTTTTTTATTGCAATTTTGGTCTCATAACTTCTAAAAACATCTCACCGTTGGTCTCAAGTTGATTTCCATTCGTCCTATAACTTCACCCATATTTGTCACGTCATCATTCAACTCACTATGTTAGATCATCTTTAGGGGCAGATAATGGATGAAAATCAATATTAAGACCAACGGTGAGACGTTTTCAAAAGTTATAAGGCCAAAATTACAACAAAAAAAAGTTATGGGACCAAATTGAGACCTTCGTCAAAGTTATGGGACCAAAATTACAAAAAAAAGTTATGGAACCAAATTGAAACATTTTCCAAAGTTATGAAACCAAAAATGCATTTTATCGTTTTTTTTATTAATTTGACAACGCTAGCTAATTTATGTTTTTTTAAGAGACTTTTTTTTTCTACTTTGCACCTACTATTGGAGGAGTCCACGTGCATCCCGTGTGAATCCGGCTTAGGTTGCCTTTTTAATAATTTACCCTTTTTTATAAACCGTCAATTAAATTTTATTTTGACTGTTTCACCTATAACGGTGCAATGAATAAATAATAAGATTTTCAACCTTCCATTTTTTTCTTTTGAACCAAGAAAAATAGCGATGAAATTAGAAAAATATCTAAAGTCGGAAATAATCGACTTATACTCAAATTGCAGGGCCAGTAATTGCTATTTACGTCTAGTATTCAATAGAGACAAAATTAATTGTTTTATTGATCCAGTTCCGATTCGCTGGCCTTGATTTGTTCTGATAAGTGACATGGTTATGAGGGGTATATCTTTGTTTGTGGCTTACCACATGACACAGCCTGCTTTGTTTTTCTTAATTTTATTTTATTCAACAATGAATCACTTCTTTCTCGCTGTCTCCAAAGTCTTTCCAACTGTTTTATGCTTTTATGATTCATCTTAAAATATATTTTAAAAGTTACATATCATATTAAAATTGAAAACTTAAAAGAATTTTATGACAAATATATTTATATATTTTTTTTTCTTTTAACCGGCTTCTTAGGTTATAAAAGTTTATTCAGAATATAAAGTAACAGACCAGTAAAGCTAACTCAATGACGAAAGGTTTTCAATGGTAGCCATGGAAACCGGAGGTACCGGTACCACCTCTTTTGACGCATAGCAGATTAGCAATGACGTGCCTCATACAAAAAGGGGTCCACAGTCCACTATTATGAGGTACCAGAGAGAGATGCGTATATTTTGGTTTAATTTTTTTGGCCTGATGCGTATATTTTGGTTTAGTATCTACATTTATATTTGTATTATTTTTATCATTGTGTGCAGTTTTTAAATTTTAATTATAAAGTTTATTAAATTATATATTAATTAAATGTAAAAAAAATTATTTCCCTTAATTTTATAAATTTATTTATTGAAATTTTAAAATAAATAATTTTAACATACAACTATATTTTTAAAATTAAAATTAAAATAACAAGATCTTTTACTATTATATTACCTAATTAGAAAATGCTATGTATATAAATATTAAGGGTCAGTTGGTTTGCGTTTTTTATAAAATTTGTTTTTATTATAATCATAGTGTGATTATAATCAAAGTTGATTATTTTTTGTAGTGGTGTTTGGATGATTGTTGATTATTTGGTGTGAAATTATTAAAATGGGTATGTAATGACTGTGGTAGGTGGATAAAAAGCAAGGAAATTGATAAATTGTATAGGGGTATAAATGGAAAAAAAAAAGTTGGAAAAAGTAAGGTGTGATTTTATTATAATCAAAATGTGTTTGGATATGATTGTTGGTTGAAAAAAAATCAAAATATGTTACTGTTTTCCTTGAAAAGCATGAAAACTTGATTATTTTCATGTGCAAGTGGGGGTGATTATTTGATTTGGTGCACCGAATGAATTTTGGCCTATGTAATGGTGCACCAAAAGGACTAAAATGTACAATTTGTGCCCGACATTTGGTGGACCAGCGATGAAAATGACGCACCGTTTCGCAACAGATGAGAGAGAATGGAGGCACGCAAGCGGACTCGAATTTTTTTTTCAATTTGGCATAAATCTCTCTCTCTCTCTCTCTCTCTCTCTCTCTCTCTCTCTCTCTCTCTCTCTCTCTCTCTCTCTCTCTCTCTCTCTNTCTCTCTCTCTCTCTCTCTCTCTCTTTTCACCCATTTGTCATACCACTCCTTCTCCCCCATCTTCGCTTTCTTTGCAATTCATTCAATCATTATCACTAATTCAAATTAATGGATTCAATCATTTCACCCATTTGCCATACCACTCCTTCTCCCCCATCTCTCGCTCTTTTCACCCATTTGCCATACCACTCCATCACCGATTCTTCCATCAGATCACACAATTATCAATGACATGATTGGAGATAGATCGGTTGGGAGAGATAGAACGGTGGTCGATTGAGAATCGGACGGCAGACGACGGAGGAAGAGAGAGAGAGAGAGAGGCGACGGGAGAGAGACGAGAGGGAGAGAGAACAAGAAAGTATGGCTAAAATATTAGTTTTAGTCCCAAATTATTTTAACAAATTAACAATTTGGCCCAATGTTGAGGTAATTGACTATTTTGCCCTTGTGATGGGTGATTGCTTGTTTTAGAGTATAGGTAACTATAAGTATATGTATAGGCAGGGGCGGAGCCAAGGGGGGGTCCCCCCCCCCCCCCCCCCCC